>JAAGNO010013043.1:0-35216 GCA_033439905.1 Ceryle rudis | reverse complement strand
TCAGGTCTATTCTTTCTTTCACCTTGGTACCTCTTTTATTTCAGGTGGCTGCATGCACTTCCCTTTCACCACTCCTCTACTTCTTTTTTATGTAATTGCTCTTCAGTCAACCCTACTTATGGCTTTTTAACCTTGTGTAACTTGGTTTCACTTCCTTGTGATACTTTCACTGGCCTTCTTTCTGCTTTTCTTTCCCAGTGGTTTTCATGGTTTATATTTGTTGAGTTGTCTCTCTACCTACTAAGTACAAAAAAAGGGAAGGGAGAGGTACCTGAGACTCAAGAGACAGAGAATGGGGTTGAAAGACAGAAGGCTATGGCAGGGAACAAAGTAAAACAGGCTGGTGGAGAAAAAAAGGGTGCTCATTACAGAGGAGGCTGGATATAGGAATTTCCTATAGCAGAGGAAAGGCAGGTCTTGATGAGAACAATATAAAGAAGGAAGGAAGTGGTTGTTTGGGCGAGTGGGAGAACTGACCGTGGCTGTGGATGAACGGAGAAGCTGAGCCAGGCTCTGTGCAATCAGCAGAGCTATCAGCTTAGGATCTGGAGGCCTCAAGGAGAGGCAGAAACAAGTGTCAAAGCCAAAAAGGAAGACTAGGCAGGGAAAAAACTACACACTGCACAGCAGCACTCAAAACACAAAGATATTGCTTAGGGATTTGTTACACAGGGAACAGAGAGCATAGTGAAGCCCCACAAAATTATGCTTTGTAAATGATGTTGAATATTTACAGGCAATTATGCACATGATCTCATTTTTAATTACCTGCACTATGATTCATTAGGCTTATAACTAAATAACAACATGTGTAGTAGTATATCAGATCCTGATTAGTCAACAGCTCTTAAAAATCTAAAAAATTAATAAAACCCAAAGACAGGCAAATAGGAAAATGTCAAATGGTGCTCAGCTACCAGGTGACAAGTGGATGTACTATCTTTCAAAAACCAGTATAAAATTCAAAATATAAAAAATCCTCTTTATAAAAGGGCTTCACACTCTCCCAGGACAGGGTGAGAAGGGTTAATACTGCTTTTCTCCGAGGAAAGAGCAAATCCATCCACTCCTGTAATTCCCAGAATCACACAGAACATCAATGCCAAGCCTGACAATATGTTGCTGAGTGAGTGGTAGCAGAGAGAAAGTGACTGTGATACAAGACAGTATGGCCGGGACAAACAAACAGGTGCTGTCAGCCAAATGCTGAACACTGCAAATGTACCACAGCAGATGCCCTGAATAAGTAAAATGTGAAGTCACAACCTTTGTCTGAGTGATTGAAAAAAATCAACATGCTTTCACAATCACAGATTCATTGATTTTTTATGAGAATTAAAAGTAACTAAAACTATGGCGTTACTTTTCTTTTAGCTTGCAGGTTTTTTAAAAAGAAAGTTAAAACCCCTCTTGAATAGGAACTCATTGTCTTCCTTTGAGTCATCTTTCAAAATCAGGGTTTTTCTATGACTTGCTTCTGAGTGGGTATCTTTACCAGCCTGCTCTCAGAGGCAGGCTGCATGTCATGGAGAGTTGAACTGCCTTTAATTCTAGTTTTACCAAGGAAGAAAATGCTAAAGTTCTAGTAAAGATCTCTTCCACCACCCTCCTCTGCTGTGATAGATACTGCGAGGGCATCTTCTTATCTGCTCACTTAGGCCACCTCTTAGTTCACCCTTTCACACGTTACAGACTGTCAAAGTGCACAATCTGCCTTTGATAGTCAGGAAAAAAAAAGTCTCCAAATACTCCCCAGCAGGATTAATAATGGTTGAGACATATCAATACCAAGAATGTTTTATACCAGAGCTGTGTGACTCCTGCACCATCACCACGCAGCCACATCGCTCTTTGCGACTGTGTAAGTCCCGTGATAGTTCAGAAGCTGCATCTCTGAGCAGCTCTGAAATGATCTAGATGTTATACAAAGTTATGCTGGATGTGCCTACCTCTGTTTTATACTCTAGAGAATGAAGGAATTCCAAGCAGAATTTTTACAATAAATACCATACAGCCTCAAGTTCTCTGTGTGACATTCAGTGGTTTCTTAAAGGGAGAAAAAAAGGACAAGCGAACCAATGAAATATATAAAAGTCCTTGAGCAAACAACAGAGGAGATATTTAGCCAGAGCAGTCCATTTATAACTCAGCTCAGATTTCTCAAAAATCTGGCCCAGGATTGTGCAACATCCCCCAACTATGATCATTATGGTCTGGGGGAAGAAGAAGCTCTGCTCAGCGAATATCATTCAGGACTGACGGATTGCAGAGGCGATAAGGAGGCAGAAAAGCCCTGCTGCTAGCAGGATAATTTCTCTTCTTAACCAGCCCAGGGCCCTTGCTGGTTTAAGGTGCATTTATAAAAGCTCACAAAGAAAAGATTAATAAGCCAAGTAAAATAGAATAGAGATAAAGGATCCTCAAGTGTTTCACCCATTAGATCTGTGTGCCATTTTTTTTGGTAAAAGTTATTTTTTACAACCAGAGGGTGCCTCTGTTACTGGAAACACATTGTGTCAGATCTGCTTTGAAGAAAGAGGTTTATTGTCAGGCTAATACAACCAGTAAAAGGAGCATCAGCATAAAGATGCAATCTAGGAGTAGTTTTGCTCAGAACTTGGTGTTGAACACCAGACCTGTTCCTTCAGTGAGACACATTAAGGCAGCAGAAGCTGTCCAGGACACAGCTTCCTTGATGCAAGCTGTTCATTGCTGTCATGGGATAAGATCAGGCCTGTCATGACACCAGTCAGTCCCTACTAACCCCTTGCTCCTGCTATTCAAGACACTTAAAGAGTTTAGATGTTATGTTGAAAACAAAAAGGAACAGGAGAGTTCCTCTTCCCAGTGAATTGGGTAGAAGACCAAAACAGTTAATAGAAGCTGAACCCTCACTCCACCTGAAACTGTAGCTTCCTAAAAGCCTTTTTATTTTTCCTTTTGTGCATAGCAGCAGAGAGCTCTTGATAACCAAAGAGACCCTCTTTTTCTTCCTCTGCTTTCTTCTATAATCACCACACTACACATTTTTCCACAATTACTTCAACTGCATATGGGCCCAGTCTGCTTTTGGGGAGGGTGATTGCACCTGGACCAAGATGTGCAGCTTGAGACTGGTACCTGTATCTCCATAGGTTTTCCCCTGGCTAATAAGTACAGAAACAAGTTTGTGACACGTGCTAATGATGGCTGAGATGCTAGCTATTTACCGGAAAGAAAAACAGAGAAGCTAAACTGAAGGATTTGTTTTAAAACAAGAGAGTTTTGCAAAGAGCTACTAGAAGAAATCTATTTTGTTGCTGTTAAAAATTCCATCATTATGTCTCTGGTAATGTTTCTGGTCAGGAGCAGCAGAGTGACCCCAGGGAAAACCTGGCTGGAGTTTCTAAGGTGCTCGTTTTCATATTCTGCCTCCTGTACCCGTTGCCAGGGCAGCTGTAGCAGGAAAAGAAAACCGTTGATAAACCTATGACTGGTACTCAAGGGGCTTAGAACAAGCCCTGCAACTCCCTGGGCAGATGGTGGTTTAAAAAAAAAAAAAGCAAGCTGGGCTGATGCTAGAAGTGTGTTTCCATGGAAATGGGGAGGTAGGGATGCTGCCTTGCACTTGACCGAATGGGAAGCAGGTTAAGGATTAAGATTAGGAAAGAAGTGGTCAGATTCCTGCTGCCACTCAAGGTGCCTTTTGCACTTCGAAATACATGACAGGACTCTTCAAAGACTGCACTAGGTCTATATCCACGTGTCTCTGAGTGGATTTAATCAATTGCAAAAGCTGTGTATGCTGGAATGGAAGTGTGTGAACAGGACTGTCTTTGGTGGTCTGTGAAAACTAACTCTATAAATGAGGAATTGATGACCACCTCTTGCTTTAAAACAAGGTATGTAGTGGTGGTTTCTGTCTTGAATGGATGCTCTCTGTGGTATGTTTACCTCAGCCCATTCCAGCTCTTCCTAGTTCTCTGTCAGGTGATGTTGACATCACCAGAGAGCAAAATCATACATTTGATATTGCATGGTAATTAAAAGGGAGAGGTAGGATAATTATTTTAAATGGTTAGCCTTCCACTGCCCTGGGAGAATAAATCTAATTGCTGTCTGATACACATCAGTGTTATTTAAATATTAAAAGAATCAAAAAATAATTTGCGTTAGCATCGGTATTATAAAATACACTTACTATTTTTCTTTAAATGTTTGAGGTTAGATAACCATTCATCTTGTTTTTATCTAGTTGCAGTTCTCAGAAAAAACCCTGTAAACCTTATCAACCTTATCTCCTGTTTTTAGGCCCTTTGTTACTCCAGCAAATTTGAAACAATAAACAAAGACCAAAATAAAAGGTGGAGAACAATAAAGACAAAATCCTAAAATGCAAATAGAGATAAATATACACTTTTTAGGGGTATATTTATATTTGAAGAGTTAGCTTTTTTTTCTTTGACCAATTTATAAAAATAAATCCTAGCTTTTGAAATTAATTGAATTTAGGCCTCAAATAAGGGAATGTTGAAAAGTAGCTCCTACAGTTTGCTTCTTGTTGACAACTATCACAAGTTGAAAATGGGGCCAGTTATGACCCCTCTCAAAAAAACTCTTATTGGCAGGGGTTAATGTTTGCGTACCTGCATTTCTGGGACACAGATATCTTTCTGTGCTTGCATCAATATAAACAAGTAACTGTGATTTGTCTTTCCAACACTTAGGAGATTTTTAGGATTTATCTTTAAAAAGGCCTCGTGAAAAAGTTTTCTTCCCTGCTTCTAGAAACTTCTATGCTTAACCTTAGCCTAAAGAGCATCTGTTTGAGCTGGGACTACTCTTACAATGCAAGTTAGGCATGGAAGTTTCTGCGGGTCAGAGTTTGTTCTTTTCTGCTGCATAGTGAAAGATGATTGACGCAGGGTATTTTTTAAGCACAGCTTGATGCATGCTTTACCTTTGAAAGAAGAAAACCACAGTCAGACACTGTGCCGACCCTCACACACCTTTTTGCAAGGCCGCAAACAAGGAGATGTCTGCAGAGACATCAGAGGCACCTGCCGGTGCTCCGCTCCTGGGACAAGAGATCCACGGGCCCGGGCAGGTGGGTGAGGGTCTGGGCGGAGGAGCAAAGCCTTTTCCCGCCGCGGGGTGCTGGAGGCTCTCAGGTGCTTCGTTTAACAACATTAATTAATCAGATGTTTAATGCAACAGCCACAGCCAGCAGCTCACTGGGTACACGGGTGGGTCGGTGTGCTCCAGGAGCTGCAGGGTGGGGAAATCGGCCAACAATCCTCGCCCAAGTTGGGGGTGCCTTGCCATCGCCACCCGTCCGTCTATCGTTCCCCCCCACGCTTCCCATTCCGACGGGTGCCCGGCCTCACCGCGTCCCCCGCCCCCGGTCGCAGCGCCGCCTGCGATGCGATGCTCGCGGCGGGGAGGCGGCGGCGCGGGTATTTGCATGGGCTGAAGGCAAAGCGGCTTCGCCCGACTGTTTTATTTTTAGCTGGCAGCTCAGGGCAGCGCAGCTCCGTTCCGCCGGCGGGGCGGGCCGGGAGGCGGGGGATCTGAAATCCCTTTGAGAATGCCTCCTCTCCACCAGATTGTTCAGGTTCAAAGAAACAATTATTTTGTGTTGCAGCTAAAAGTGTCTTCAAACATGGCAATATTGTCCCTCATTTTAGCCAAGAGTTTGACTTTTTTTCATGAGGACTTAGGCTTCAAGAGTGCCATGTGGTAGGAAACTGGGAAACTTTGCTTTGGAAGCCTCAAGTTTTGATGCCTCAATGGGTCTGTTGGGATTTCACCTCACAAACAGGGTTCTGTTCCCCCCCCACCCTTTCATGTGCAAATAAACACCTTTATTTGGACACTGCACACTGGAGCAGAGCTGCTGGCCATCATACCTGAGTCTTCTGAGAAGCAGGGATGGAAAGAATCAACTTCACAGCCTCTGCGGTGACAAATCTGTCTTCTAGCCATAGGAGCATGGGGTATATTTTAGCACAGGCGTGGAAGTTGCCCTAGAAGAGTGAGAGCAGAGATCTGTGAGCTTACTTACATGGCTAAGCAAAATCTATTTTAGGAAGAAAAGCTATTAAACTGGAGAAATCTTATTAGCAGTCCTGAGTGGTAGACTTTGCTGGTTTTTTAATTGCAATCTTGGTGCGTTTGAGTTCATCAGAGTTATTTAAGGCATTCTTGTGAGAATTATGCCTCCATGGTAA
The DNA here is from genome assembly GCA_033439905.1 of Ceryle rudis. Lineage (NCBI taxonomy): Eukaryota > Metazoa > Chordata > Aves > Coraciiformes > Cerylidae > Ceryle > Ceryle rudis. Next base: position 29,007 of record JAAGNO010013043.1, on the reverse strand, counting down.
GAATGCATAGTGACATTTGGTTTAATAGAGTGATTAATTACCTCTAGTTTTGTTTACCACTCTAATTGTATCATTATATTTGCACCGTGGTTTTGAATTAACCTCATGCTCTCCCTTCAGATCCAGCCACCTTTTTCATTTTCTCTTCCATGGGGTGTTGTTTCATTTATAATTATTTTATCACCCTTTAAACTGAGTGTTTCACCTCAAAATAACGAGCAGACTAAAGCACAAGCTATTTGGCCTTGTTTGCTAAGGGAGTATCTAAAACTCAGAAAAATGGCACAACTTCTCTGAGTTTGCTGGGTAAGCCAGGACCAAAGAGCTTTATGTTTTCTCTCCTCTACTGTGCCTGGCTATTGGAAAATTTATGTGGCAATTTGGGCATACGCAGCACAACTATAACTGCCTAGGGGAGAAAAGGACCAGCCTGGTCACTGGGGTCGAGAGCTGGATCTGTGCATCTTTGGGTCTCTCTTACACTCATTTGTTGGTCTGTTAGCTGGAACAGAAGTGATTTCTGTAGTAGTCCAGCCCCCTAAGAAGGAGGGCTTGCAGATTACTGCTGCCAGATGCCTTTCAAGGCATTAATCCTTCATTAGAGGAGAAATCATCAAGTCCTTTTGTGTAAATTAAGTTTATTTACTCTGTGAATACCAGCTACAGAACAGATGAGTCTGAACGCCAAACTGGCCATTTCCCCTCTCAGAAGTTTAACCTGGTTTGAGTTGCTCCCTCCTATTGCCAGGTCACTTTTTCCTCCCTCTGTGGGTACTGGAGCAGCTCTGGAAAGATAAGCTGTGGACTACTGTGGCTTCTTGTCTTTTTAGCAGGGTGTTCTTTGCTCATCCAGCTCACTTCTCATACCATTCTTTGTGAACAAACCTTTTCTGATCAGAAAAACCCCAGCTACTGGGCACTCAAGCATTATTCTCTCCATTTCAGTGCTGTGTAGTCACAGAGTATAAATTGTAATGCTGGGCAGCAGCTGACATTATATTTAATATATAAGGAACATGGTGAGATTAACTGGATATCGACCATCTGTCCATGGCAAAAAGACTTCTTACCCAGATCTGCCAATTTAAACTGTGCTGGTTTAGCCTCTTTTCTCGTTCAGTTAGCCATCATCAACTTGGGGTTTTATTTTTCCTTGTCAGATTTTTATTATGGAATAAAGAGTGGAATATGGATTAGGGAATAAAATACTACCTAGTTCTTCCAGGAATATTTGTGCTTAAAACTTAAAATGCAGTGTGTCTGATGGAAACTGTATTCCAGTTCAACTGGAATATATCAATCAATATTTTTACAGTAGAATACTCCCAGAAAGAAACAGTTCCAGGGAATTTGCCAGCTTGCTGTTGTTGGCTTTGGGCTAGGTAGCAGACCTTGAATTTAGCTCTGAGTGCATAAACCAAGGCTAAACTGGTTTATTTTAGAGAGAAAACTTGAAGGGAGGAAATGATTTCGAACTTTGGGCGCATCTTGTTGCGTTTGATAGATTTGCCACAGCATCCAGGAAAGTCTGAGGCTCTTTTGTGGCACTTGGGAGAAGTGACTGGGCTTTCATTATGAGAGGTGGCTTCTCTTTGTCTGGCAGCTGCTGGCTCTACTATAAAATGTTTGGAGAAATAATTACTAAGTGCTGCATCAGGCTTACCTGGGATTTCTGCTTAGCTCTTGGAAGCTCAGCCATGCACTTATATTTGGTGTGTCTTCTAAAAACACCTTGCAGCCTCCCTCTTTCCGCATAGCAAGTGGCTTGGCACACTTGAGAAGGGCTCAGCAGTTCAGCTTGGACAAGCATCAGGGAGTTTGCATCCTGATCAGACGTCACTTCTAGAAGTGACATGGGAAACACTACAAGAGCTGGTGCTCTCACAGGCTTCCTGTTCAAGCTGTGATATGATACTGAGAGAGTCTTTCTAAGATACCAGAGTCACCCATCCAAAAACATTGTGGAGGTTTTGGCAGCTTCCCATGGCACAGCGTGATCTGGGATCCTGCAGTTCCCATTATATTTGGAATCAGAGGTCATGGTGATGAATTTAGTCATCTTACTGGCAGATATTTCTCTCTTGCTGACTTCTGCCTTATCACATTTTTATTCCTGTTCTTATAAAAATATCTTCTGCTTTATATGTTGCATGGTTTAGGGACAGTTGTGGTGTCAGTCGTCAGCACCCTTAACAACTATTCCATATCCTTCATCCTGAATTAACATCCTTAGTGAATAGTCACCTACAAGTCAATGAATAACCCTTTTATTCAACTTATAAACTTAGTCTCAGCCTATGACAGAATTTTAAAGAATCACTCAAAAGAACATAACTTGGTGATTTTGTAACTTTCAACAAAGCTAGAGAATCTTGTTAAACTTCAGTGAAACCTTTTTGGCTAATTCCCAGCTACCAGTGGCATGCTCTTCTTGTTCTCTGAGGACATTCAGTAAAGTTGTACCAACTTCTGTCTAGAAACCTCAGTTTGCAGTGCACGTGGGGGTTACAAACAGGAGATTTTTCAGAGGAACCAATGGCAGTTCAATTGCTGTCTCCTGTTCTGCTAGCAGTAGATATTTGAATGTCATTGTTAGGTCCTTACCCCAAGCTTACAACTTTTTCTTGGGTCAGGCTTTGTGCTTCTTGAGAGGGTCAGTGATTACCTGAACGGCAGATGCTGTCTTTTCAATATTAGCTAGTTGTCTGCTGAGTGTGCAGCTAATGCTTCTCTGAGTCCTCCCAATCACAGAATGGTAGGGGTTGGAAGGGAGCTCTGGAGTCCAACCCCCCTGCCCCAGCAGGGTCACCCAGGGCAGCCCACACAGCGACAGATCCAGGGAGGGTTGGAAAGTCTCCAGAGAAGGAGACTCCACAACCTCTCTGGGCAGACTCTTCCAGGCTCCAGCACCCTCACAGTGAAGAAGTTCCTTCTTATATTGAGGTGGAACCTTCTATGCTCAAGTTTATACCCATTGTTCCTTCTCCTCTTGCTCGGCACTACAGAAAAGAGCCTGGCCCCTTCCATTTAACACCTACCCTGCAGATATTTATAGACGTTAATAGGGTCCCCTCTCAGTCTTCTCCTCTCAAGACTTAGTGTGCACACAGACACACGTGCACGTCCACGGCCTTGCAAAGGAAGCCGGTGCCCTGCGTGAACATCTCAGTACCGCCACAGTGTCATTCATATCACCCTAGAAGAGGCTCCAAAGATAGCTCAGATGAATCACCCTCTGGCAGTTCTTCCTTGCCATAAAAAGGCTCTATGGTGGCTGGGTCAGTTTTATCTGACTGCTTTCTTAAAGTGTATTGTGGGAGCACATCTGCTGGTTGTTCTTGGGTGGAAGAAGGATCTGGAGGCAGAAACACTGGTTTGAGGAGTTGACACGCCATTGGCCCTGAAGCCACTTCAGTCTAGCAGAACTTAAAATCCTTGATAGGCTTTTTCTGACTAGTCAAGTGATGGTTTTGTGAGTCAGAAGATAGAAGAAACAATCATTTGCTTTCCTGGCCACAAAGGCCCGTTGCTGTCCCATGGAGAACTTACTGTCCACCAGGACACCAAGGTCCCTCTCCATGGAGCTGCTTCCCAGCAGGTCTACCCTGCACCTGTATCAGTGCATGGTATTGTTCCTCCCCAGGAGGAACAACAAGCTGTTGGAAACTCATTATCTTTTCTGTCTGTTTACGAAATAACTGTAAAATTAGAAGACCTGCAACATTTTCTGTGTAAGGCAGATGGGTTTTGTTACCTGTGAATTAATGAACAGTACCATTGCCTGCTGTCTGTACGCAGCAGTGGCTACAGGTCAGGGCATGAGACACAGAATTTCAAAGACGGCCTCAGGTTATACCTTAGCCACCATCCCAGGATACTGGGTGGTTACCTCCTGATCAGAGCTCTTCTTTCTTTGGCTGGCCTCTTTCTAAAGAAATAGCACAAGCATTTAGCTGTTCAACTTTGGTTTTGTGCTGACTTAATTCCCCTCCTTGTGTTTCGCCCACAAGCTCATGTTTAGGCTGATAAAGGAGCATCTTGATTTGAACCTGCCCAGGGTATGCGATACAACAGAGAGCTTAACGAGTGGATACTGAGAGCTGCAGTGAGCACGTGCTTTGAATGTTGTTAAGACTCTGAGGACAATCTCAGTCTGGCATCTTGGTTTGCTGGCTTTGTAGCCTAAAGTTCATGTGCTAAGGGAAGTCCTCCCAGTCCCTGGGTGCACTTACCCTTGAGGACTTCTGCTCAGGTATTGATCCTTCCTTACATGAAATCAGCAGTGGTTTTAATTGTTTGCTAGGTCAAACACCATACAAATATATGCTGTGGAACTGACCTTTCAAAAGAATCCATTGCAAGTTGAGTCTTTGAGCTCTAAGCTCATGATGCAAGGCTGAAAAGCAAAGAGAGCATTTGGTAGCCCAGGGCAGCCATCTCTCCAGCAGCAGCCCCAGGATCTTTCTTTTTGCCAAAACAGCACTCTCTTCTAAAGCATTTTTCTACATTGTTGACTATGTCTAGGCCAGCAAAAGGGGATCTTTATATAATGAAGGGACTGGAACATCTCTCTGATGAGGAAAGGCTGAGAGCCCTGGGGCTGTTTAGCCTGGAGAAGAGAAGCCTGAGAGGGGATCTTAGGAATGGTTACAAATATCTGAAGGGTGGGTGTGAAATGGAAAGGTTCAGTCTCTTTTCTGAAGCGCCCACAAATAGGACAAGGAACAATGGGTATAAACTTGGACACAGAAGGTTCCACCTCAGTATAAGGAGGAACTTCTTCACTGTGAGGGTGCTGGAGCCTGGAAGAGTCTGCCCAGAGAGGCTGTGGAGTCTCCTTCTCTGGAGACTTTCCAACCCTCCCTGGATCTGTCGCTGTGTGGGCTGCCCTGGGTGACCCTGCTGCTGCAGGGGGGTTGGACTTGATGATCTGCAGAGCTCCCTTCCAACCCCTACCATTCTATGATTCTGTGATAGGTCCAGCATCAAATGCAACCCTCTGTAGTCAATGGCTGGGTGAAATGCTGTGCTACGGAGGTAAGATGTGGCTGCAGCAATCCACTCCTCTCTTAGAGATGTAGTGATGACATACCCTGTTGTGAAAGTAGCAGAAATAAAGCAGTAAAACATCGGAACATCACAGATCATTGAAAAACCCACATTCTTTACTCTGTGTTGCTTGTGACCTCCTGAAGAAAACAAGTTCTGTCTGTAAGACTCCAAGCTGTAGTTCAGAAAACAAATCTCTCTTGTTTCTGTCCCCACTACAGACTAATGTTGGAATAATGGGTGAAAAAAAAACTTAAAAGGATGGGCTTTGTCCAAAAAAAAAGGCCTTGACAATTTGATTTTATATCTTCTGTGTGTACAAGTTTTAACTCAAGTGTTTTGGATAGTTTGTTTTGGGTATGGTTTGGATAGTTTTTGGCATTAGGCAAAACTCTCTGCTCTATTTTAACTTATTTGAACAAGGAAAGCTCTTTATGGTTGAAGTTTCGAAAATAGGGCACTGTGATGGCAATGCACATGTACATAGATAAGAGTGGTCTGTGATGTCATTGTTTGGGTTTTTTTTTCTACAATTGGATCAATATTTTATATGTCTTAAATCCTAGTAGCAATGAAAGACATAGAGGAGTGGATTTCTTACGGCAAATCTCTGGGTTTGGGGGTTGTTTTATTTCTATTTTCCACATCTTCCAACCCAGCCCCCCCTGTGTGATTCCATTGTGAGACACAATTTGCAGGAAACCTTCTTGAGAAGTGATAGTAAGCATGTCTTCTGTGGATCCACCAAATTCTTTCTCTGCTTCCCTTCACTAAGTGTTAATAGCTTGTCAATCCAGATAAATTATACCACATGCTTTGTCAGAACGCTTGCTGAGTTTCACAGTAGTGCCAGCATGCGTGTTTAGGATGTTCAGAGTCAACTGCACTTGAAGCAATTTCTTTTCTAGAAAGCTATAACTTGTATACTGTAAATCTGACCTTTTTTTTTCCCCTCTGATCCATCTATTTCTGTGAATTCACTGGCAGTCTTCACTATGCAGGCAGAAGAATAGGATTTCATCTCAGTATGGCCGAAAAAAAAAGCTTTTTTTTTTTTTTTTTTGCTGTTATGTAGTTTCACAGAACTTCACCTTGACAAAAGTGGAATCATTAATGGATGCAGATGTTAACAGCACCTCTGGAAATCAGCTGGAAATCAGAACAACAGCAGACCAAACATGACAATTTAGACCACATTTTATATCACAACGATACTGACAATATTGCAGAATTCCAGAAAGCTGAAGACTATCAACAGCAGTGCCAAAGAAGGATACTTCTGACTTCTGCATGGTGCTGATTGACAGCCTTGTGTACTGCTGCTCAGGGGCTGGTGAAGCGAAGAGCTGTGATGAGGTCCACACAGCTTGATGGCCTTTTAATGCAACCTGGAACTAAAATGCTTGCAACCTGGAACTAAAATGCTGTGGGCATCATGGCTGGAGCAAGAAGAGGGATGAAGGTTGGTTTTTTTCAAGTAGGAATGGCACTGGGAAGAGCAATATTTCTGGATTTGATTGTTCGTCGACATTTTTCCTCGTTCCTGATAGTAGTTATGTTTTAGACAAACTGTGCCATAAAAGATGTTAAGTAAGTTGAGTACTGAGGCAAAATATAACAAAGTTCAGTGTAGTTTCCATGGAGCAGGTCTCACCTGATGAGAAGTTACAGCATATTTTCCATAACTGTCACTTGAGAAGCTGCTGTAGATAAAGAGTATTTGTGTCTGATAATCACATGGTGTGGATTGTTCTCTTTGTTGCACGTTTCAAGTAGCTCCGTCTCTTTCTGTTCTTTAAATTGGTCATGGGAGATGCAGCAGCTGCTAAATTCTCACTTGCTGTGAGGGAAGGTTACTCGATGGATCCCACAGCCAATAAGACATGGAAGTCTAATTAAAATATGATTGCATCCTGGAGCTTAGCTGCTTCATTTTGCTTTACAAATTTCAACTTCTGTTCTGTCCAAGCTTTCCGGATTTAGGTTTTTCCACTGACCCAGTTGGAATGAAATGTTTTACTGCTCAAACTGGTCTAAGAGTTTGAGGGCAGCTTGAAGGGCAGATTATCCTGTGTCACCTCAATTCAGTAACCTGAATCATCCTTGAAAGATACCTGTGCATGGTTTTCATCAGACTGAGAATGTGCAGGGTTCTGCAGGTGGTGGCAAGCAGAAAAGTTCTTGCATTATGGTAAAGTTGAGTGTGGTTATAATATTTAACAGCTATGATTGAGTTTCTTGACTACTTGAGGATAGATGGATAGTTGCCAGTGTCAGTATGTGGAAGACAGACACGTAAGGATTTCAGTTGTCTTTTAGAAGCTCATCAATATGTCAAGTCAGACTTCTATACTTAAAGCAGCAGTGATTGATGTGATTTAATATTAAGGATGGGAAATCATCTTTTCTGTTTTTTCTTAAACAAGGAGTTTCATTAGGGGGAAAAAAAAAAGAGATAATAAAGTTGTTCATCTTGGTCTTTGAAATTCTAGTATCCTCTACAATTTGCAGAGGTAATTTCTGTTTAGGATTAAAGATATCTGAAAAATGAAAGGTGATGAATGAAATGCAGATGGGTTTTTCCAGAGAAATAGCCTAAATATGTCACTTAATGTGCCATTCATTTGCAGCACAGGGGAAAATTGAAGGACATAAAGTGTAGTGGAGGAGTCATGAATTCTATTGTAGTTATTAGTGTTTTGCTTTTGAAGAAGTACCAGTTGAGATCCTGATCAGGAACTATAAATTACATGGTCTTATACATCTGGACAGAGAAGAGCATGCCTGCTTCATTGCACGCGGGGATGGCTCTTCTATTTTGGGCTACATTTGGAAGATTTATGCAAAACCCAGACGTGTACGTTTCTGAATTGCAAACAGTTGCTATGGAATATCAGTTGCACAAAGATTAGCTCTTCTGTCTTAAAGGCTGGTACAACTCTGAAGCTTCAGGGGGTATGGGGATGTGTGGGAGAAGAGGGTGGCATTGCTCAGTGCACATATGCAGAAACGGGGTGATGGACAGTAGTAGTTGAAAGAGAACTCCAGACCATATAGCAGTGAGAACTATTCGAAAGCCAAGCTAAAATGAAAATAAGAAAATACAGTGAGAAAGTGCAGTAGAAAGAAAACAAAGACTCCTCAGTCAAGATTTTCAGGGTTTATCAGCTCCTAAATCTTATTCTAAGTATCTGGCTTGATTCTGTTGGGTTTTATTTGTGATGAGTAGCCAGGAGTTGGTATTTGAATACCATATGAAGGTGCATTTAGTGCTTTCCTCTGAAACAGCAGAAAGCAAAAATTTTACTATTTAGCATTTTGGTGAGAAATTAAGAAACTTTAGGAAACAAATGTGAACTATCCAAGCAGGAGGATGTTTCTAACGAAAACCCAGTGGGTTCTCTCGTAATGCCAGTCTGCCTTTCACCATCTTTCAGTTCTCAAGCTGAGGGCAAGGGTTTCAAAACCTGTGGCTAAGAGAAGTGCACAAGGGAGTAAGGAACAGTTTCACTTTGAAATTACCCCCAAACTTTTTCTTGTTGGAATGTGAATGCTCGTTTGAGGTCCACCGTAACATTCAGAGCTCAGAAAAAAAAAATCAGACTAATCCTAGTTTTTGATGGTCCTTCTTGGGGAAAATTCTCTTTTAAACAGCTGGTATGAGTTTAATCCCTTTGCATTCCGTTCTCAAGAATGCTGTATCTACTGTTTGCAAGAAATCCAGGATGCTTTTAAAAGGACAAGGACATATTTTATTTGGAGCTCAGGTAAGAGAAAGGTGTTGGGTTAGACAGGAAGAGGCTACAAAGGAACAAGACCATGCATGACTTCCCTCCGCCTGCGCGGCTCTAATGCATAATGTCTCGGTGTTCTCATTTAATAAAAAAAAGCAAGAGAGCTGTTGAGCCTGATATTTCAGGAACAGTCACCCTTAAATTCAGTCACTGCCTCTTTGTGGGTTTCCGAGTGATGCTGCGTGAGCAAGGGCAGGATGTTCCCCTTCTATTCCCCTGCAGGAACTGGCCTCGCTATATCTTAATTGGTTCTTTTCCGGTTGCTGGCAAGAGTTCTTAAAATACCTTGCCTCGCTTAGATCCAAGCGGCACTAGCGCAGTGCACAAAGCTGCACCCAGCATGGGGCTGGGTGGTCACAGGCTGTCCTGATCAGGAAGCACTGAAGCAATCTGTACTTAGTGGGTACCGAGTCCCAAAGGAGGCGGGAAGGAGCACTTGGGAATCACAGAATGTCTTTGGTTGGAAAAGACCTTCAAGGTCATCCAGTCTAACCTTCGACCCAACACTGCAAGCTCACCACTAAACCATGTCCCTGAGCAGCAGGTCCACCCGCCCTTTAAATGCCTCTAGGGATGGCGACTCCACCCCTGCCCTGGGCAGACCATCCAATGGTTGAGAAACCTTCCAGTGAAGACATGTTTCCCAGTGTCCAGCCCAAACATCAGCGGGGAGAAGATGCTGTCCTCCTCCTCGCTCCAACCTCCTTTCAGGGAGTTGTAGAGAGTGAGAAGGTCTCCCCTCAGCCTTCTCTTCTCCAGGAACCTGTAAGTCTTCGTTGGTGCCAAAGGGGGCAGGAGGAGAAGCCTGTTCATCATGACATTGTGCTGTTTCACTGTTTCCCCACCAAACTGATACGATGGATAGATTTCCTCAACAAATAAGCATTCCTTTCTGATGCTGCCAAGAAAATAAAACCAATTAGGAATTGGTTAGGGCTGGAATAAACAAGATATACACACCAGTTGTGTAAACAGCAGCTTTTCAACTTGAATACATTAGAGTTGACTTCTTTGGTCGGGTTGACTGGGTTCTCCTTCTTCCAGGTCCTTTGACACCTGCAAAGTTAACAAGAGGAAAAGATGAAAAAGGAGAAGAAGAAAAAAAAAAAAAAAAGTGGAGTTCATATTCCAGCCCCACACGTTGGTTGTTCACAAGCAGGACACAACACTCAGAATTAGGCAGTTCTTGGACAGCAAATGTAAGAAAGGATATTTGAGAAAGTGTGAGTTGGAGCTGTACAACAATACGGGTAAAATATGATTTGCACATTCATTGGAAAGGAATAACAATGTGCTTCCACCTGGGGCGGACTTTGTGAGGAGCACCATTTTCACATCAGTGTATTTAACGCCGATATCGATGTTCCGAAGGGATGTCTGACTTCTGGAGAATGTAATCTACTGGTGCTTTGTTATAATCATTATAAGGAATATAACATTGTAAGGAAAAGGAAAAAAGTGAAGTGGGGATTCTAAACAGTGTCTTTCAGAAGTGTCCTGTGGACCTAAAGACTCAGAAAGGTCCTTCTAATTCTATTTCTGATATTTCTTACCTGAACTGGCTGTTTCCTGAATCATTTCTTCTTGTTTCTCCCCCTGATCTTGTTAATTTTATATTTGAAATATAGTCCCACTAAAATTTACCATTTTTCAGTGAACTAGAAATCCAACGTGTGCTAATGTATCCCCAAAAATCTTTTAGTGAGGCTTCAGTTCCTGAATAATAACTAGATTAACGCACAGGTAGAAGAACCCTGCAACATACTGTGATGTGAAGGAAAAGGAGTTGAATTACAAAGTAGACAGATCCAGAATTGCTATGAAATGGTGAAGATCCTTTCATTAGGAAAGCTTTGCTTTCTCATACCAAAAGCTAATATAACCAAACATTAATTTTGCAGAGAAGGAAAACATAAACCAAGGTTCTGTCTTAGCTGAGGGGTTGTTTACCTGAATTAGTTGTGTAGAGTTCTGCTCTGGAATCCACACTGGAAATGAACTGTTCAGACTTCTGGGATTAATCCAGTTTATCTGGAGAACACCGTCTAATTTGTAATAACATGACCACTGAATAAATCTCAGGTAATCTGCTGAATTTCAATATACAGACTATTAAAAGAATATGGAGTGATCTGACAGACACCTAGGAGGAGGATCATCACTTGCCTGTGGCTGTCATCTTTTCTGTTGCCTCTTTAGAGAGTAAATCAGGTCACCTCTTGTTTTATTCCTGGATCTGATAGGTATTTTGTGTGAACACATCTTTTTGTGTCCATTAAAAAAAAAATAAATTTAAAGAATGAAGCCATGGCATAATATGATAATATAAATTTTTTTTTTTTCCAAATTTCTCTTACCAAAAAAAGGGGTGCAGTGGTGTTGCAGTCTTGTCCCCTATACTTTATTTACTACTATTTTATTAGCTGTGACAATATATTGAAGCTTTCTGTTTGTATCTTTATTTTGGGGTCTTTTCAGGATGGGAACTCTAGATGATACATAAAATATGCCAGTTTAAGTAGACTGTAGGCAGTATCATGTCTACTCTTTGTGCCTAACTGAGAGCAGTCTCTCCTCGTTCTGGTCAGGATGGCTGTCAAAAGTAGAGATGAGGAGTAAATATCCAGGGTCTACGTGCTTTCTGCTGGGCAGGGTTGATGAGTTACCACTGGGGATGCTAATCCTTCCATCCCATCCTCCATACCCTCATTCTTTGTTTCTTGAAAGGTAAAGATGACGGCAAGTAGCACAGAATTGAAGCCCGTGTTTTGTACCCATTCTTATGCTAGTCACTGAAAAGATTCCCCCCAAAATACAAGGCAGTTTAGTGCTTGTGTTTCTCTAGTGTTGGCACTTCAGAGAGGTTCATCCCTCCCTTTTAAATGTGTCTTTGCCCTCTTTGGACTTTTAAACTGTGATACCATCTAAAATATATTGTAGTTCAGGTTCTTATGTTACTCCTTTGGATGTATTTTTGGGGGAACAATCACAGAATGGTAAGGATTGGAAGGGACCTCTGAAGACTGAGTCCAACCCCTCTGCCAGAGCAGGACAAAGCTAGGGCAGATCACTCAGAAATGCATGATACATCAATGTCTGTGTTTTGACTTTAGAAAATCAGAGTTTCTCTTCACTTCCCCATTCAACTGTAAGTTTTAATAGTGATGTAAACCTTACCAATAAGAATCTGCCTGTGTCTGGGGCCATCTGTGGTTTTTGCCTTCACCAAGATTCACTTGAGTCCCTTTTACAGTTGTGTGTCCTAATTCTGTACAGTGTGGACTATATGAGTAAGTTCATTCAGAATGGTTGTGCCAGGAAGCAATGGTTGGATTTTCTAGCCCTTGAGGAATTTCTCTTTAGAAACCTAGATGTTTCAGTGCCCCGCACTGGGCATGGCACTCTTAGGAAGACCTCCAAGAGTAGTATTCCTGCTGAAATGAGCATTAGAATCATAGAATCATTCAAGGTTGGAAAAGACCCTTGGGATCATTGAGTCCAACCATTAACCCTAAGTTCACCCCTAAACCATGTCCCTCAACACCACATCTCAATGACCTTTAAACCCCTCCAGGGATGGTGACTCAACCCCCTCCCTGAGCAGCCTGTTCCAGTGGCTGACTGCTCTTGCTGGGAAACACTTTTCCCCAGTGTCCAGTCTAAACCTCCCCTGGTGCAGCTTGAGCCCATTCCCTCTTGTTCTATTGCTAGTTACCTGTGAGAAGATACCAGCACCAACCTGGTATAGAGGTGACTAGAATCAAACATATAGGGGTGGAAGAAGCTAGAAAGGGATGAACACAGAACTCGTAGGAACATGTATGTGAACTGCATGTGCGTGGCCTTGGCTCAGTGAAAGGGGCTTCAAAATGCTTGGTGCTGTCTTTCTGGAAGGGTTTGCTCCTTCTGCATTGCTGCAAAGGTGGTTTGAATCTAGTACATGGTGGTTTGAACACGGTACCTATTAGGATGGAGATGTGAAGCAGCACCAAAAATATGAGAACCTGGAGCTGTGGCAAGCCAAGTTCTGGTTTTGACCTTCTTTGTGTTGTCCCATCCTTTTAATAAAGCAAAATAGGGAATTCCTTCTTAACTTAATCCTCATCACCCACCCACCATGTCAACCGCTCGCATCGGCTGCCTTCTCCATTGAGATTCACAGCAACGCTTGGGTGTAGCAGCTGCCTTCCCATCATTGTGTCACCCCTTGTTCAAAGCATGCTTCTCTATCTCTCTGCCTTTCTCCTCTCCGCTGTGGTACGATAACTGCTGCAAAATTTCCAGTGCCTCTACCAAGTTACAGATGAGTGCAGACCCCTGTGGTTCTTGGAACAGCACAGGGCTGGGTTTGTTTACTGATGACATTTATCCTCTCATTTCCTTTTGGAAGCATGACAGCTTCTTGCTGTCTGACGGGCGGTGTACCTACAGGACCTTCTTTTTGTGTCGTATCTGATGATAAACGCTTCCCTGCGTGGTATCCGTGGCTCTGGAGCTGCTTTCAGCACTCAGTTTGGCAGGAACCTGGGTGGGCAGGAAAGCAAAAGGGTTTCTAAGTGCAATTATCTTCTCTTGTAGGAGGAGACCGAGAGCGGATGACAGCTAATCATGAGACGTACCTTCTTATGGCGAGCACGCAGAATGACATGGAGGATTGGGTGAAATCCATTCGCAGGGTTATATGGGCACCATTTGGAGGAGGTGAGTCAGTGAGGGAAGATGCAAGGCTCTCGGATACACTATGACATGTAAGGGTTCTTCTGTAGTCTCTCATTCACAGCCAGAGTTTTGAATCATAGAATCATTATGGTTGGAAAGGACCTCTAGGATCGTCAAGTCGAACCTTCATCCCAACATCTCCCTAACCACCAGACCATAGCCTCAAGGGCTACGTCTACTCGTTTTTTAAACACCTCCAGGGATGGTGACTCCACCACTAGAATCATAGAATAATTAGGGTTGGAAAGAACTTCTAGGGTCATCAAGTCCAACCTTCATCCCAGCATCTCCCTGATCACCAGACCATAGCCTCAAGTGCTACATCTGCTTGGTTTTTAAACCCCTCCAGGGATGGTGACTCCACCACATCCTTGGGCAGCCTGTTCCAGTGCCCAACCACTCTCTCAGTAATTTCTTCCTAATATCCAGTCTAAACCTCCACTGGTGCAACTTGAGGCCGTTTCCTCTCGTTTTGTCGTTAAGTAATTTGGGAGAAGAGACCAACACCAGCCTTGCTACAACCTCCTTTTAGGTAGCTGTAGAGAGCAATAAGGTCTCCTCTCAGTCTCCTCCAGACTAAACAAGCCCAGTTCCCTCAGCATCTCCTCATATGGCTTGCTTTCCAGACTCCTCATCAGACCCCCTCACCAAACTTTGAAGTGGAGAATGGTCTAGATCTTTTGAAGAAAGTCAAGTAAACCCTTTGTTTTCACTTGCAGTGCAGGTGTTGCCATGTTGCCATGCAGAGGGCTTATTTAAAAGGCTTTAAGCTGTCAGGGACCACTTTTCTTGATGAGGATAGCACACGAGAGTCCATCACCACGGTGAGGGAAGTTTTTACAGAAGGTTGGTCTTCTATGAAATCAGCTTTCCCACAGGGGCAAGCAGGGTCATTCCTTTGGTCACCAGCTAGAAGACTATCCACATGTTTCATAAATGCCTTACAAGAAGCTGTCAGTGATTTTCCTGCAAGTGACAGCTAAGAGCAGTAATAGTTTTATAGTTTTATTACAGTTTTATAACTATGCACCCAATATAAGCCTCAGAATATTAGTGCTAGCAGTAGAGGAGAGATTTTCTTTTGATTGGCATACCAAATAATTTCAGTAGTACTGGATCAAAATTTACCGTTGGACGTCCAGTTGTCTTTTTAAAAAGCTCTCATGTTGAACGGGCTGCAAACGCTCACCAGCATTTTCATCATTGTTATCGTGGCGACAACATCCGTACTATTGTCACACAAGTACGATTGTTACACTTGCATAAAATGCCATTATGTTAATCACTCTGTTTCTCGGAGCTCTCAAATCTACTGAGTTGTACAGAAACAGTACAGTTGGTCAGAAATATTTTTCTCCTGTATTGTATCAAACACTTTTTGGTCTTGCCTGCAGGCTGCTGGAAAAGTAAGTCAGGCAGAATTGCCTGTGCTGTTTCATAACCTTGCTGGTGGGTTGCTCTGAGGGACTTGGTCAGCTCGGGCCTGACTGGCATCTCTTCAAAATAACTTGTCTTCTCCTTGGCTCTTCCTGGGGTGCCCTGGAAAGGTGGTTCTAACCAGGCATCTCACTGGGATCTGGCCCTACCCATTAATAAACTGGCAGAGTCCTGCATCTGGGCATGTAGGTCTTACAGGAGGATGCTTAAAAAAAACCAAACCAAACCCATAAAGTGAAAAGTTTGTCTTAAAAGGCGTGATCTCCACAGGCCATACTGAGTTGGGTTGGGAGAGGAGGGGTGGGAGGAGCAAAGTCTTCTGCAGTTAAGCTAGGTAAGAAATCTGCTCATTTATATAGCACAAAGATTATTCATCCTCACCTTGCTCTATGCATAGCAGGTCTCATGCTGAGCTCCTCAGTGTTCTCTTACTCCAGTCCAGGAGCAGTAATAAATTTGTGAGCATAACAAATCAAAGAGTATCTCTCATTTTTTGCACTCAAATTCCAGCACCACAGTAACTTTGTTTGGCAAATAATGAGAAAAGGCACCTTGCAGTTCTTCTGCAAGGGGAGAAGTGTTCTACATTTTACAGGCAGGGAACTAAGATTTGGTGAAACTCCACTTCTAGCCCAACTCCATGCACAGAGAAACCAAAATAGAAATAGAAAATAGAAATAGAAACCACATCTCCCGAGTCCTGACCCTGTGCTTTCTTCACCAGCTCCTCCTTTGTTTTATAGGGCAGGAGCTATTTTTGGTTTAGAGATGGGAATCCTGCCAGCCACCAGGAAAATCCTCGTGACACCATCGTCGTAGGATCGCTTACTGCCAGTTACTGAAGGAAACACTTCACGTGCTGATTTGCATAAATCAGGAGACTTGTGCAATCCTTGAATTAGTGTTTAAATTCATCTGTAGTCACAAGGCTTCTAAACATCTTCCTTTTGTTTCTCCTGTTGGATTCCTTGGGCAAATACACTGGCTCGGGGTTATTTGTGTTTGGAAGCACACAGTTAACTCTTTGGAAAACATGAGAATAGATGGACCGTGATTTTGGATTTAGTGTCCACAGAGAAGCTTTGATATCAAGGCAAAAGCAGTATCATGGGATGTGTCACTATTAAGAAACATGTTTCTAGAAGGTCCCCCATTTTATTAACTGCTTGTTACTGAAGTTGATAGGCTGAGCTATCTTAGCAAGTCTCAGTAAGGTCTTATTAACTCTTCCATAATTACGTGTGGCCAGACACGCTCATATTTTTGTTATTCCTTGCTACATGGATGTTGCTACAGCTGCTGCAACAGTCTGACCCTTCTAAAGGAGGGCAGTTGTGGCTTAAGTTGTCCAAAGCCTGCCTTTATGAGCTGTAGCCACTGAGGTTAAAAATCTTCTTATCTCTTACATAAGCTATAAACAAGATGGAGAAAAGTTTGCAGTCACAAAACACTGACTAGCCAGAAATAAGTAATTTCTTCCAACACAAAATTATCTCAGAGAGCTCATTAATCAAAACTCAGATTGTTGTGGGGTTTTTTGTTTGGTTGAGTTTTGTTTGGTTTTTTTTAATCAGCTTCCTAAATTTCAGTACTAGATGGTAAACCACAATAGTCTGGTGTCATACAAGTCAAGTGCCACTCGCAGATTTTTCTTGTTCTTTTAAGCATCGTAAGCAAGCTGTGTGTGTGTGCGCATGCGTAACGGATGCGTTGGAGCCTTGGTGAGCCACTAATATTTAAAGTTGGTCTGGCAGTGGGGAAAGGACTCCTGGTACTGGAGCGAGGAGCTCTGTAAATGGTTAACCGTATCATTAAATTGTTATTTGTTAACTGGTGCTGGAAAGAGAAGGTGGGAGGGGCGCGGGTGGGAATCTGCTAAAGGTGATCAGCTTGTTTTTCGGACCAAAAGAATAAGGTGACTGTGGAAAAAAAATCTGAAAGGAGGAAAAAAAAAATTATGTAAATGAGCCAGGGCATGTAATGCCTGTTTGCACATGAAATTCCTTTTCTGATTATATTAAAAAGGCAATTTTTTACAGGAGGGAAAGACCTGAGCTTTAGTTGCAGGGCTTGCAACGAAGGGGGAGGGAAGAGGCGAGTAGGAGCATGAGCGTTTTAGCAGAGTAGCGGCGTAAGGTCTGGCACCTCCTGCGGGAGCCAGGCACTGCCTGCTTGCTTCCCAAGCTGCTGCACACACCAGCCGCCCTGAAGTCAACTCAAAGTCACCCGGAGGAGCAGCCCAAGCTGCGCTGCGGTGGCTGCTGCCTCTGCGGCGTTTCCCTGCACCTGCTGCACTGAGGGGCTGGCGCAGGCAGCAGCAGCCGTGGCTGCCATTGCCAGGCATCGGACTGGGAGGGAGTGAGCGAGTGGAGCGTACCCCAGCGAGCGGAGTGTACCCTGGCGAGCAGAGCATCCCTGCAGCAAGTGGAGCATCCCTCGTGAGCAGAGCGTCCCCCAGCAATCAGAGCGTCCCCCAGCGATCAGAGCATCCCCCACTGTGCTGAGCATCCCCCAGCAAGTGGAGCATCCCCAAAGCTGTTCTGCTGCTGCATCTGACCTGCCTCTTCCATGAGAGCTTCTGGGTAGTTCAAAGGCATTAGAACGAAGCAAGAAGCCCATGAGAACGTCAGGCAGGGAGCTGGGTCTATAAAAGGCCTTTTGAAAGGAATCTGTTATGGACAGAGAGCCTTTGGGTCAAAGGGGCTGTTGGTTTTGCTTCTCAGTTGCAGAGATAAAGGGAGCCAGCGAGGAGTAATTTATCCCAGAGGATTCTTCAGTGGCCTTTTTGGTATTGTTCTTCTCTTTCCCGTTGTGCACCGTGAAGTGCTGACCTTTTCCTGTGGAATTGGAGTCTCTGCCACTCAGCCCTCTGTTCCAGCAGGGAGGAAGAAGTCTTCCTCCCCCTCCGTCTAGTGCAGTCACTTCTGTTTGAATGGAAGATACATCTTCTTGCTGAAAATCTTTTGTTGTGCCATTGCATAATAGACAGTTGTCTTGCTGCAGCAAATAAAAGAAACGAAAAGAAATAGAGACGGAAGGAAATTGTTCTCCAAAGCAAAAACCAAAGCAGGGAAGAGAACATTTAAATCACTTCAAGCCCTCCTCAAGATCTAGAAGATCACAAATCTAGCTCCAGGGGAAGGCACGCTATTAGTAAAACTCCTAAGCAGTAATGATGAGCAGTCGTGGTGTTTCGTCTGGATGCAGCTGGTAAAGGAAAGCTTTGGAGAGACGTGGGGGCTCTGGCCTCTATGATGCCTGAAGACAAAAATGCTGGAGTCCGCAGCCCAGGTGCCTTAGCAGCAGCTCCTTTCCTTCCTAAAACTACTTATAGGAGAATTAAGCGATGTTTTAGTTTCCGGAAAGGTAGGTCCATCGTGTTGCTGTGTTTTGCTTTGCTAGGGAAGCCACGGTTTCTGAGAAGTCCAGGGGACTGTGTGAGCAGGGGTACAACAAAAGGCATTAAACAATGCAGGTGCCACCATTCCCCAAATGATTTATTCACGTCTTTGTGCATTTGTTTGTAGCAACTGTCTGCTC
This sequence comes from Ceryle rudis, assembly GCA_033439905.1. Lineage (NCBI taxonomy): Eukaryota > Metazoa > Chordata > Aves > Coraciiformes > Cerylidae > Ceryle > Ceryle rudis. The sequence continues at coordinate 10,468 of JAAGNO010013043.1, read as the reverse complement.
GTGAATGGGCTGCCGGAACGAGGTGACATGAGACAAGATTATTGCAGAGCAAAAATCAGCGAGGGCAGAGGAGGACTCAGAGCTGTGATGCTCTGAGTCGCCTGCTTCTCTGGCTGAACATCAGGGAAAAGATTTTGGGTTTGCGTTGTCTGTGCGGGAGGAGGGGAGAGTGCAAAGCGACGTGATAAATGTGCAGCTGTACAGAAGACTTAAGTCCTTGGGATTCTGAGATTTCTGATGAGCTGTAGCCCTAAAATGCAGTGTCCTGTTCAAGTGCTGCATTGCCTCTACATCCTGCTGTTTGCCTTTCCACCTGCTGCCCAGAGATGTTTAAAGTCAGTTTTCTTCTGCATTGCATGTACTCCCACTGAAGCAGAGCATGGCAGTACTGGGGGGGAGGAGGGCAAGGAGGAAGCTGGCATTCAGAATATGTCAGCTGGAAGTGAAACACATGTCTGAGAAAGAGATATGGCAAGTGATGATGAGGTGGCTCAGTTCTTGGGATGGATGGGGAGGAACTACCTGTATGACAAGGACAAAAACTTTGCGTGGGAGGAGAGAATATTAATGCTGCCTTGAAAACTCGGCTGGATGGAGGAATCCAAGCAGAAGGCCTAAATTGTTGTGTTGTCCTGAAGTGTGGGAAGTGATCTTACACGGGGCTTATACAGTCATCCTCAACTCCTCCCTAAACTGTTCCTCCATGCTGCCACTTGGCCTTTGAAGGACTGTGCAGCTCTTTGCTCACAGGACTCGGAAGCGATGTAGCGGCATCGCTGCTTTGGAGGGTAGCGTGGGCAGGCAGGGGCTACACCTTGAGATGAAGGGTCACAACCATTGAGGAGTTCACTGCAGAACTACAGCAGATAGCACTGCAAGCTGTTTGTCCCCTGTATCTCCCCTCGCTGAGGCAAACCTTTCCCTTGGCTGCTGGAGTTCAGTCCTTCTGGAGACAGGCCAGGATGACATGGATGGGTCAGGATGAACTGTGCTGTTGCCGGTATGAATTGGAGCTGTCTGTACCCCGGTTATACACTGCACTATTTGAGAAATCATAGAATCATTGAATGGTAGGGGTTGGAAGGGACCTCTGGAGATCAGCAAGTCCAACGCCCCTGCCACAGCAGGGTCACCCAGGGCAGCCCACACAGCAACAGATCCAGGTGGGGTTGGAAAGTTTCCAGAGAAGGAGACTCCACAGCCTCTCTGGGCAGCCTCTTCCAGGCTGTGTCACCCTCACAGCAAAGACTTTTCTCCTCCAGTTGAAGTGGAACCTTCTATGCTCAAGTTTATACCCATTGTTCCTTGTCCTTTTGCTGGGCACTACAGAAAAGAGATCAGTATAGCCCATAAACTCCAACCTTGTTTTGGAAGGATCCTGTGCTGCACAGTGGGAGGATGCACATGGTCTATGAAAAGCCCCAGCCTTTTGAGCTTTATGCTCTCTGAAAATTAATCTATCATCTGAATCGTTGAGAGGTGGCTTGGGAAAGGCAGAAACCTCCTGGCTCTCTGAGTTGGGGGTGCTGTTGTAGAGCTAGAGCAGCAGAGGTGGCTTTTTTAAGCTATTCCATATAGAACCAGGAGACAGAACTGCTGCCTACACCTTTCTCTTTTTTCTCTTTTCGTACTGAATCAGAAGCTTCGAGTCAGTCCACTTCAGTTGTGACCCCTGCCTGTGTTCAGGAAATCATTGACTAAGAGCATTCTTAGATTATAAAAACTTACTTTTTTTTTTCCCTGGGAATATGTGTCATTGAAAATAACCACAATACTTTCACAGCTGTTGAGTGGGCTTATGCAGAAGTTGGACATAGCCCAGTGGTGTCTTTCAGACGTTTTGTGGGTGTCTGTTAGGCTTGGCAATCCAGTTTCTCAGAATGTTTACAAAACTCCTGCCACGGGAATGTTCTAGTTAATGAATAATTGCTCCCCATGCCCTTTGCTAGCATGTGATTTTTTCCTCTTTGATGTTATGCGTGATCTCTGCTTAATTGGATATAGCTTTAAAGACCTATAAGGCCCCCCTCCGAAAAAGCAGTTCTGCTGATTAAATCTAATGACTGGTTAGAACTGGAATCCTGTAGATTTCCCTGCCTTCTGCCAGCTGCGAGGAAGCCAAGCTGCTGCCATTCTTCATTTCCAGGTTTCTTGCTGGTTTTCTTTGTTTCTACCCTGGCACCCTCTCCCAGGGATAACCAAAACCACAGCTCAGCACTCATGCGTCTGTGCAGTTCTGGATGTTGGCAGCATTGAGATTTAGGAGGAGAACTTGGGTTTGGATGAAGACATGAGTTCTGAGGGCTTTCTTTTATTCCTTTTTCCACAGAGGTGTTCTTGTTTAATTACTGTAGCGGAAGTTTACTTTAAAAAAAAACCCACCCCAGCGTATGAAGGTATCTCTGTGGGTTTGGGTATGTTGTCATCTCTCTAACTTTGACTCTCTTTTCCTTGAAAAGAGATGCTAACAGTCACCAGGTATAGCTGATAGCATTCAGCATTGTCTGCCTATGCCAACCGCTAAGGTATTTTTGCAACCACAATTCTTCATAACATTCACTCAATACATCGTCAACACCTTAGTCTTCACAACCTATTACTCTGTTAAGTGCACCATGAGGGGGGATAAGAGCATTAGAAAGGGACAGTGGAAGAAGGTTCACCATCCAGGGCAGTGCTGGTGGCTTTTCTTCCAAAACAATGCAAAACCCAGTGAAAACTGCCAAGATGATGAACAAGCTAAAACTTATGACAACATGATGTTGAAGCAGAGTTGTCATGTTTCCACCACCTCTGTCCCTGGCAAGAGTACTTTTTCCTTAAGGCATCAGTAAGTCTAATAACTTCAAGTCAATATTTATGCAGGCTTATCACGACTGATTCCTTTCACGGCCAAGTGTTGCCCGGTGAGGTGTTCTGCATGTTAGGTGAAGGAAATGCTTCTGTTGGAGAAGTTCAGCCTAGACTTTGAAACCAAACCAAGCCTGCCTGAGATGAATTCCAAAGCAAAACAAATTGGAGGATGCAGAGTGTAGTAAATGGTGACTTCAGAAGCACTTTAAGGTGTGACGTGGTGATTTTCCATGAGACTTAGGTCTTAGGGTTATTAAAGAATTACCACACTAGCTATGAGCTTCCCAAAGATCCTCATGCACGTGGAGATCTTCATGCCTGTGAGGTAGGTATGGTATTATCACCACTCATATAGCTGAGAAGCCAAGTCCCTGAGGCTTTATCTGATGAGTGAGGATGGTGGTGCATACACCTACCCCTCCAGCTGAGAAGCATCTATGTGACCAGATTTGATGCAGCTATGTTCTGAGGATTGTGCAGGATCTGAATCCCACCTGTCACATCTGAGGTGACTGCCATAGTTACTCTGTCTCTCCTTCAGGCATTGCTGTGTGTATTTTGTCTTAATAAAAGTCCCCTAAATTACAATTATTGCAGTCACTAGGAAAAAACAATTTAATGTTTACATTAAAGGACCATAACTGGGAAATTTTAGGCTCCAATTCGGATTTTTCTTTTTTTTTTTTTTTTGACACTGGTTAGCTCTCCATCATACCAGGTTTTATTTTTCCTCAGATATCATTTTTTTACTAAGTTTTCTTCACTCGGTACCTCTGATTTGCTGCAATAATATAGAACCAAGTTTGCCATCTTCATTTAATATATGTCACCTTTTATCTGTGAATTGCATGTTATTTTGTTTGTCCTAAAAAATACTGTTTGCCGCTAATTACAGATATCTTAATGTTTTATGGTTGTTTTCAAGCTATTTTGTGTTGTGGTGCCCCAGTAATTTATCATAATATAGAAATGTTTTTTTCCTCCTGCTGTGCAAAAAGCCCTCTTATTCTGATTTTATTTGTTATCTATTAGACAAGCTTTGAAAGCCAATTCTAAAATGAAGGCGGGGAAAAAGAAGGTAAAAAAAATATATTAATAGAAAGTGATTTGATTTGCCTGCAGTTGTCAAATAGGAGTTTCAAAACAAGCTGGTAGGTTTGCGAACTGACTCTTTCCTCTGCAGATGTAAGCTGCAGTGTGCACGTTACTGATTAAAGAATGTTAGTATGGGGAGAAGAAAGTATTGCCAGTATGACAGAGGTTATTCCTATTAATTGTACTGTCTGTGGGCATGAGTCATAATTGTACTTCATCTAATTGGAATGCCTTATCCTATATATTGATTATTTTTGTTTAAAACTAGGTGAAAACTCTTGTTTAAAACCAAGAGATCTCATGGGTTCATGAAGGGAAGCTCAGACTGTCTGTTCATAGGACAGTCAAGTCCTACACTTGAGAAGACATAACCCCAGAGGAACAGCTCTGTGAAAAGGACCTGGGTGTTCTAGGGGACAGTAAGCTGGACTCGGAGCCAGCAGCGGATGTGGCAGCAAGGAAGATTTGACAGCAGTCTGGGCAGTATCAGCAGGAGCAGAGCTAGTAGAGGGAGGGGAGTGATGAACCCCCTCTACTCAGCATATTCCAAATGTGTCTTTTCATAAAAACAAATGGTGTCTAGAAGGGGAAGATAAAACTGGAGGGAGTTGAGCAAAAGGACACCAAGATGCTGGAACAGCTGCCTTATGAGGAAAGGCTGAGGGACCTGGGGCTGTTTAGTGTGAGAGAGCAGAAGCCTGAGAGGGGATCTAATTAATGTCTATAAATACCAAGAGCTACAACACATGCTCTTGGAGAAGAGGCAGAGCAAGTGGAGCTTGTTCAACCAGAAGGGACAATTCTGAGGGCACTGAACAACAGCTTTCTTGTATATTAAGGACTTGGAAATCCTTAAACTCCCCTAATCACACAGATTCCCCAACTGACTTTCACTGGACCTTCCTCAATGCCACCACTTTCAGAAGGAGGATCTAGAAAATAGAGGGATGTGAGGATTTCCTGCAGCAACCCTTAACTTAGACATATCCAAGAAACCCAGATTCATTTAATGCTCCTGCCATCCCCAGAGCCAGTTTGCAGGAGATGAGGAAGGTATGTAAGAATCCAGAAGACATGCTTTAAGACCTCGGCACGAAGAGGCTGAACTTTGCAGGCACCAAATGTTCCACATCAGTCAGTATTCTTCTAAGCTTGACTCACTCTGATAGTTCAAAAATTCCTTCTTCGCTTGCCAATTGTTGGGTTTGGGGTTTTGTACAATATGGGAAAAAAATGAGTTAATAGATGACTGTGTGATGTTCAGTCCCCTTATGTACTGTGGGTTTTGGCACCCACGAGTATGGGTACCGTGGAAATCACAAAATAAACTACTCTGCATCTCAGAATACTTTCTGGGTGTCTTAGTTGGACAGTCACTCTCTTCAGCTATTCCCTGTGCTACAGTATAAATGATGGCACTTAAATGCAAACCTCAGAGCTTCAATGTGGGTGATGGACAGCTTGCTAACCACTTGCTGTGACATCCTGGAGCATAGACAAGAAGTTCTCCATGGGACAACAGTGTGGCCTTGTGGCCAAGAAGGCCAGTGGTTTCCTGGGGGGCATTAAGAAGAGCGTGTCCAGCAGATTGAGGGAGGTTCTCCTCCCCCTCTGCTCTGCCCTAGTGAGACCTCACTTGGAGTGTTGTGTCCAGTTCTGGGCTCCCCAGTTCAAGAGGGAGAGGGAAATACTGGAGAGAGTCTAATAGAGGCTATGAGGATGATGAAGGGACTGGAACATCTCTCTGGTGAGGAAAGGCTGAGAGTCCTGGGGCTGTTTAGTGTGGAGAGCAGAAGTCTGAGAGGGGATCTCATTAATGTCCATAAATACCCAAGGGCTGGGTGTCCAGAAGGCAGGGACAACCTCTTTTCACTTGTGCCTTGTGATAGGACGAGGGGCAATGGATTCAAGCTTGAGTACAGCAAGTTCCACCTCAACATGAGGAAGAAGAACTTGACTGTAGTTGGAACAGACTCCCCAGAGAGGTTGTGGAGTCTCCTTCTCTGGAGATTTCCAAGACCTGTCTGGATGCATTTCTGTGGGATCTGCTCTAGTGTTGCCCTGCTCTGGCAGGGGGGTTGGACTTGATGATCTTCAGAGGTCCCTTTCAACCCCTACCGTGCTGTGATTCTATGGTATGTCACCATTGGATTTCCATGAGAGTACCAAAGGTGAAATCGAACTTTTTATTTTTAAGCAAAGAGAAGGTTAATTGTCCGTGCATTTAAATGACCTGTAAATTGCCTGTGTTGTAATAGAAGACGTGGGCTCCTCAGATGTTTTTCTGAACCTCAACCAAGTCACATCTCTGTTTTTCATGCAGGTATTTTTGGCCAGAAGCTGGAAGATACTGTCCGATATGAGAAGCGATACGGGAACCGCTTGGCTCCTATGTTGGTCGAACAGTGCGTGGATTTTATTCGACAGCGGGGGCTGAAGGAAGAAGGGCTTTTTCGGCTGCCGGGGCAGGCTAATCTCGTCAAGGAGCTACAGGATGCATTTGACTGTGGAGAGAAGCCTTCTTTTGACAGGTAAAACCCTCCACTCCCCAAAACCTAGACAAGACACAGTCTGTTGTGCTCTTCAACCCACAGGGCTGTGAAACAGGTGCCAGCAACAGATGGAATGACTTGGGTTTCTAGCTTTTTCTGCCTGTTTCCTATTATCTCTCTACAAAACCTTCTTTTTTCAGACTTTGATGTCTGACTTCAAAGTGTTTTGGGAGGTTTTCCACTTATGGAGAGCTGGTTAGGAAAAGTATTGCTAATGGTTTGACTTAATCAAAAATACTTGGATTGCCTTGATCTTAGTATTGTTTGGGATACAGTGGTGCTGCTCAGGAAGGTGGTAGAGCCACCACCATCCCTGGAGGTGTTTAAAAGCCACCTAGATGTGGTGCTGGGGCATACGGCTGAGTGGTGATCTTGGTAGAGTAGGGTTAATGGTTGAACTACATGAGCTTAAAGGTCTTTTCCAACCTAAATGATTCTGTGATTCGATGATTTAGTCATTTCCACAAAAGAAGATTTTCTCTTATTGCCATTTTCACTATGTTCTGTTATCTAGAATAAACTGGTTGGAAGGGAAGTCCACTTTTGTGTATTCCTTTATAATGTTGGGTCTTTTCTCTTCAAATAAAAGGCTCTGTGACCATACTAACAAATCTACTTGGTTTTGACTGTCCAGGTCCAATTTGTATTCCAATATTTACACAGTATTCCAAAGCTAAGGAGATTTTTCTGGGCCAAGGAAGAACTCAGTCCTGTTCACACCGTTCTCTATGACTTCAGCCTTTTTTAAGTTTCATTTTTTGTGCAGGTTCATCTCTCCTCCAATTAGGAGGACCTTTGACTGATAGCAATGCAAGTGAGAGGAAGGAAAGCATAGCTTGATCTTTTCATGCAAAAACATCCCATGATACAAACCTGATTGCTGGAAATCCTTTACCTCCCCTCCCCTATTCCTATGAGGTGAGCAGATTTGTTAGGCCTGAAGATGCACAGAAGGCAGACATCTGCAATGCTGGTGTTATCTCCAAGAATTTCCTCAGCCCTGACCCTCACTTTCAGAAAGGTCAGGAATTTATAATGCTCTGGAAAAAGTGAATTGTTGTCCTGTGAGGTTTATTAGTTTCTTATTTGAAGGTGAGATTTAAGATAATTGACCAGAAAATAGAAGTGGGAAGTGACAGTGTTAGCTGATAAATGTTTGTAGCGTACTTAGTGTTCTAGATACTGTGTAGCTTAATTTAACATGGCGAAGAAGCATCCATTGGACATGTTTTCCTTACTTGGACATTAAGATAAAGATTCCTGGTCATGCCTCTGGCACAACTTCTACCAGAGATACAAGCAGGCAAATAGCAGAAAGAAAAGGTTGGGTTTCCAATGCCTGTGAGCAAAATAATTGTGGAGGAACTGCCTATGAAAACAAGCCCAGACTCCAGGAAGATGCTGTACTGAGCACCCCACTGAGAGGATGGCTCGAAAGAGGTGCACAAAATTCTAGCTCTTCAAAACAAATGAGATCAGGTGGCTTAGCCACAGAATTTTATTCTTTTTTTTTTTTCCTTTTTTTTTTAAATTTTCTTTTGCAAGGTTATCTAGCAACACTTGTAGCCCACACTAATGAGCCCCAGAAACAGGCATATACCGTCTGAGCTTTAGCAGAAGGCACATCATCGCCACTATAGCAATTAGAAACACCAGCAGGAGTTGGGTATAAATCGCTAGTCCTGCCGTTCTGTTTCTGAAGCTGAGAATTTATACAACACTGACCTTGTATGTCCATGTGTCTGATTGTGAAGGGTACTTTTTCTATTTACTTTCTCATATTTGAGTTTGGAGAGGTATGGTTTAGGTGTAGCAATAGTCCAGAAGCCAGGCAAACACAAATTCTACTCTGATCTCTGCTATTGTTTCCAGTGGCCATCTACTTTTTGTCCAGCTTGTTCCTTCTGTAAACTTTTGAGGTGAAGTTTGTTTCACAGAGTTTACAGCGTGTCTGTTTGGTTACCTTATTTTGGGGTAACTTTTCATTGTGCTGAACAGCAACATGGTCTCCACATTTGATGCAACCACTTGGAGCTCTTGGAAAGTGGTCACAGCATGAAAAGTTACTGTCCAGAAAAGAAAAAAAATAGATGCCTTAGAGGTCCATGCTTATTTCCTCTAATGAACCTCCAGATCCACTCATGTTTAATCTGAAATGATACGTTGTTATTATTATTCAAAACCCAGTAGTGCAAAATCAACCTAGGTTCTCTTTATTAGTATTTTACCTGTTCTCATGCATCAATAATAACAAAGATTGTCGCAGTTAGAACTGAGCTGAAGGTTTTGTCGATGGGGCACGAAACACAATGGAATGCAGGTCACACTGTCGTAGCGGTGCCGGGTCACTGGTTCTAACTGGGAGAAAGACTAGCTGCTGTCATTGGTGTTGGAACTAACACAAAGAGCTTGATGTTTGAGGAGTTTGCTGGTTTTCCTTCTGGATGTTTGAGGAGTTTGCTGGTTTTCCTTCTGGCAGTTTTTCTGTGTATAGGTGCACATAGGTCAAAGAGGTGAAGATGCTTTCAAATGTGTGTGTAGGCTCATGTGAGAAATTATTATTCAGTAATCCTTTGTATGCTTTCTTTTCCTATTATTACTCTAAAATTCAGTAAAATAAGTAACTAATCATAATAAGTAACTAATCACTCTAATTCAGTAAAATAAGTAACTTGTAGAATTAAAAGCAAAACCAAAGGTAGGATGGTACAGCCATGGTTAGTACTCCTTTCAAGTGTCATCTCCGTTTTAATGTGGTTGCTCCATCGTAAAACAGAGATGAGCTGTTGGGAGATGGAGTTGAAAGCCTCAGATCTGCTCTTTTGCCCAGAGTTCATCTGCTGTCCACATTTCTGTGGAGACCCTTCCCGTCTTGTGCATTCCTGTCTGCACCCCTTTGGCAAAAATGACCACAGCACAAATGCGGGCAGAACAAATGTGGCACGTTTGAAAGAGGAGGTAAAATAGCTTTGCTCAAAACATGATGTTAGAGAAATGATAGGTCTCACCTGAGTTACCAGGTGGATACTGAAGTCGGTTATAAAGATGAGTGAATCCAGGACAAGTTGGAGAGTGGCAAAACCCTTCATGTATTTATTTCATCTTGGTATTATGGTTGGAGATGTTGCTGAAGGATCGTGAGCTATAGGTATGAGAATTGAACCAGTGTTTGAAATCCCTCAGACTCACAGAATGAGAAGAGCCAGTAACTGGTCCCAAACATCCAACACACCAGACACCCCCCCCGCCTAGTATGAAAACTGGAATATCAGCATTTCTCAGAGTCTTGGGAAGGGGAGATCCAGCTGCTGCAACACAAAACTGCTAAAGCCTTTTGTGTGAAGAATAAAAAACAACCACTGAAAATCGTATGTCACTTGAAAAACACAAATCAATAAATACCTCACTCTGTAGGTATCCTCACATCTTGTCAAGTCTGCTTGAACTAACGGTTCAATTAGGCAATCACTCATTGCTACTATTTGAAATATTCTTGGTATTTCCAGGACAGCTCCATCTCTGTGTAAAATTGTCCCCTCCAGGGAAGCTGTTTTGCTTGCCCTTGGGGTATTTGCTCTCTCTCTGCTTTTGTGGCTTATCTTCTAAATTTAAAAGTCCCTCAGCTCCTTTATAAATCATACACCAAGTGGATGGTGACTGTTCTGTAAAATTAGCATGGTGGATATGGCACTGAGTAAGGAAAATTAAGGGTTTGTTCTACCAGGAGTAGAATTAAGGGCTTGTTCTACCAGGAGTACTAGGAGTACAAGATTGGATTTCACTTTTTGTATCACCTCTTTCCAGCTGCTGTTCATTGCAATTACTACCAGATGACATGAGAGTTAAGGCTGCACCGGGGGGCGGGGGGGGGGGGGGGGGTATTTGAAATGTACCTGGTCAAAATATTAAAAAGGGTTAATATTATGTGTGTGATTGAATATTGTGGTGCTCTATGCGGCTGGTATTTC
>JAAGNO010013042.1:7153-22669 GCA_033439905.1 Ceryle rudis | reverse complement strand
CTCAGCACCTACGATGCCTCCCCTGAGGTCTCTTGCAGGCACGGGGGTCCTTTGATTCGGAGACTTCTTGTGCACCGACCCCAGATCCTTCAAGATGTGCTCCCCGGAGCATTTACACCCCCGGGTTTTCAACGGGAAACGGCTGCGGACAAACAAACGCGAGACCATAAAACCCAGAGCAAATTGATTCATCTCCAGGGAGGACCATTACCCGGTGTCTTAATGCGGTCCTCTCTCTCTAACGAACGTTTCTAAATAAAGCAAACACTTCCACCTCTAAAGCAGATGAATTTCTTATGATTTAGAACTAATTCTCTTTCATTCTACCTGCGTGAGCAGGCGATAAGGGGACGCTTTACCGTGCTAAGAATAAGGCGGTGAGCTGCAGTGCAGGAAGAGGGTCCCACTGGGTATCCCGGTATTGAGGGATGGGCCAGGGGGGTGGTGATGTCCGGCAGCCACGGGGTGGGGAGCTGAGCCTGGCTGGAACTAGAGTCCTGGGATCACTGCTGCTTTCCTCCTTCTGCTGGGATGCAGTCACTGAGATCTGGTTGCACACCCCCTCCACAGCTGTGGGTTCCCAGGAGAAGCCTCTGAGCTATGAGTGGGTCTCACCATAGTGCCCACTTGATGTGGGAAACGGGTGATGGAGGCGGCAGATGTCAGTGATGTAAATGTCCCCGCTCGCTGCAGAACTGAGCTCTACAGACATCGCTGTGCTGACTGAAGGCAAAGGTCCAGTGACCCCACACCCTCTCCCTAAATGATGTCCATATGCATCACCTCAGGCAGTCACAGCAGGGTGTGCACATGAGGTACCACACCCAGATCTTCTCCAAAACTTCCAGAATTTTCTGCTCCTGGAATTTCCTGAGCTATGTGAATGTTATAGTCCTCAGATGGATTCTTCCACATCTTAAGTATCCCCTCAAACCTTTGAATAGTGAGCCCAGGGACTCCTACACACACGCTGTCATCTCCCAGCTGAGAATTTCCCCTGTCCTGACTCACTGAGTCAGTGGTTTGGTCAGGCTTGGAGTGAGAAGAAACTAGGCCAACCTCAACCTACAGGAAATCAAGTAAAGAAAAGATGGCTGATACAAACATGTTTATTCCCACTGATAAATGTACAACAGAGTTTTATCCATTGAAAACAGAGAAAAGTAGGGGATATGATGCATACTAGAACAAATTAACAACGGGTCAAGTAGATTCTCCCACACCTTAAAGCCTGTCTGGATGTATGCTGCAGTTCATCAGTAGGTCCTGTACTTTACCTGTGGTAGGTAATTTTTATGGACCGTAGAAGCCCCCTAAGATCTTAGGGATATTTTTGACTGCCATGTTTAGATCACACAGCTTCATCCATGAAGCTGGAAAGCTCATACTTTCAGCTTACTTTCAGCTCTGCATCAGTCTTATTCATGAACACAGTCCTACAACCATTAACATAGTTGTAGTTCATGCTGAGAACAACCCCAGTAAATCCAGGTTGTTTTCTCTAATGTCACTTTACTCTTTGAGGTGACTTTTCTGGACTACTCAATGCTCTCATTAAAGTTGCTGCAAAGATCTACCTAGGAGGTAAATCCTTATAGCAAGTTTGTTATTCCAAGAGATTAAACAAAAATGAATTCATGTGCCTGTATCAGTAACTGAAGAATGATAGTGATAGCAGCAATTTTAAGTAGAACAGGCAGGTAGTAATTATCCTCAACACAAGCACAAGAATACAGATATTTGAGCACCAATAACAAATGTTTCAGGTACTCAGCTGCTGCTGTCCTACAGCAAGATGACACAATAACCACACTGCAATACTTGAACGATCGTATTAGATTCAAGTATGCTTTAAGGGCTTGTTAAGATCTGATCATATTCCTCTAGCTTGGTGCTTGCCTGACAGTTGTTTCCATGGTTAACTCTTATTCTGTATTACATGAAGGCTAAACTATACAATATAATATGAATGCATCCGAGTGCCCAGGAGTTTGGAAAGCCAAGCCACATACCTAATGTATGTACGTGGTTTTAAAATGCATGCCGACATATACAACATGCGTCCTGAAGTTCAGTGGCATTCTAAATGACCTTACCTTTAAGTGGTTTATTTAGGAGCTTAATGTGAGTCAGTGTATTTTGAAAGTCTTGTCTGATTCCTCCCCAGTAGTGTCTGACAGACATCACTGCAGGCTGCTGAGATCAGTGAAATGTAAAACCATCTGAACACAGCTGCTCCTTTTTTTTTTTTTTTCCTTAGGAAAAGTATCAGAGGAGTCTTGTTTGCCTTTCAATGCAAATAATTTGTGAACCCCTACTCAACTAGTTCCTTTTCCCATTACGATCAATGGTAGTTTCACCATTCCTCCCATATCCCTGACTGTCTATTTTATACTAGAGTATAAACTAGTAAAGAGTATAGTTCAGTCACACTTCCTTATAGTAATGTGGTCTGATTTTCTATATCTGCATAATATTTAATGTCTTCTCAGTGCCTAACTGCTTTTCCACAACCCACACTTAAGACAGAAAAGAGATGTTGAAGGTGAGTGGAACATATTTAAACTATTTTTTTTTTTTTCTCCCAGCCATGCTCAAACCAGCACAAGGAAACCGTATCCATGGCAAGGGCTGGCAGTGGGAGAAGGAGAAGTTGACTGGGAAACAGCACTTTCCCAGAGATTGATTTTTAAACCACCGCCTCCCCNNNGGCTGTATCTAGCAGAAAGGTAACCTTTCACAAAGCTGGTTAATAATCAATAACCATATGAAAACAAAGCTGTCTTTTCCTCTTAGCACTAATGATAAAAACAAGAGCACAAATTATTCCACCTGCCTTAAAGTAACACTTGTTCATCAGCGGTTTTTTGTTGCTTTTTTTTTTAAGAAGTTTTTTTTTTGTCTCTAAGTAATTCTTCATTGATATATGGCAACTTCGGTTTGCTCTTCCCATCATGCATCAGCTTCTTCACACCATAGGTGTGGGCCACATCTTGAACCACAGGAAGACATATTTACATAAGCCATTTTGAATAAGATCTTGTCCGGGAAATATGTAGAAAAGTTGCCTTGGGAAAGGCTGAGAGTAGGATAGGATCTTACATGCATAGTCTCTTTTTACATTTTCTCTTTCACACCTTTTAATTTTTTTCCTGCCCCCCCGATATTGATAATTTAGTTTTCTGGTAGGAATATCGCCTATCACCAGGGAAGCACAATTTCATTGCCTGATAAGAACAGTTGAGGAATTTAAAATACCATGAACCTTTCCACAGCAGTTTTATGTCATCTGCCCCACACAACTTTCTATTTTCCACTTCATGTTTATTAGACCAGATAGGAGAGGGAAAAAAATCTATTCATGTGTATTCAGACAGTTACAGATAGAGGAATTCAGGGCAGAACTATAACCCGGAGAGAACCCTTCTGCACATTCCTTGCCTGCTTGATTTTCTCCCAGAGCCCAGGCTCTGTGGGGCAGGGCAGGTTTGGGGCTCAGCTGTAGCCTGGCTGCGCAGGTGGCACCTGGCAGTTCTCACTGCAGCCCTCCCCTCTTGTTTGCCCATTGTAACTTTGCCGGACTTCAAACATTTGGCCTAAAATTTTCCATTCTGTATCTTCACCTCTCACCAAACATGTGGGGAAACTTTCCTTAAAATTGTTTTGACCTGTACAAAAGGGAAGCTGGGAAACAGTGACATACTGTATGGGGAGGGTGTGGAGTCATTGCCTCTGCCAGTCTCTGAAAACAAGAGCAAAGGATGTATGGCTGATCCCAAACTGGACTAGAGGACTGGAATAACTGACATCTGGAGACAGGAACCCTACACAGAATTTTCCTGTCTCGCTTTCTTCACTGATGTATTTCTTCACTGGATTTAAGCATACTACAAGTCCTGCTGAGATGTTGATGACCCTGAGCAATCCCTCCAGCCCAATCTCTCTGTGCAAAGCTGCCTACATTTAGTCAAACTTTGAACTGCTGTACGTCACATAGGTTGCACAGATATGTCTTAAAACTTAGCAGTTAAGCTCTTTAAAACTTCTTTTTACACTAAGCCCTTGCCCTGGGCCTCAGGACTGAATGAGAGCTCACTGTGTTGCGGTCACAGTATCTCTCCCAGGAGCTGAAAAGCTGGGAGGTGTTTCTCACACTCTGTTCCCCAGCCCTCGCCAGCATGAAGGATGCTGATTTAGGCAGAGGACACATAAGATACTCATTCTTCAGAGGAAAGAGTTTGAAGGTCTAGGTTTGGGTGTGATCCCAGCTCAGCTCTGGGTGAGACCTGGGAATACACCAGCCTGACCTTTTTCCCTTCCTCTGTCCCTGCCCACAGGAAGAAACATGAGTGTAGGAGCCAGGAAAGAAGGAGGGTGTGCTCTCACCAGCCCTCTGCCCAGGTGGGAAGTAGTACTTGGGCTGCAGTGCCAGGTGCTCCAGTAGATCTGACAGAAGGGAGATAATGTAACCTTGATGAATCTCTTGGGCTAAACTTCCCAGAAAAGATTTCCATATGTAAATGCATTCCTCTCCTGGGTGACTGGTTTGTAGCAGTTTAAGGTACTCCCAGGAGAAGGGGAAGCTTTTGAGGAGTCTGGTTGTGAACACCCAATGACACAAGAACTGGGCTCTGGAAGTGTTTTGACCCACTCCAGTGCTGTCTACACAGGCTTTTTTTCTGAGCTAGTGGACCAGTAGCACTTCTGAGCACTTCAACTAGGCACTAAGAATTAGTGAATAATTTTAGCTTAATCCCACTTGATCTATTGCAGAAGATATTTACATGGTTAGACAATGATTGAAATCCATCTGAAAATGAGGGCACCAGATTTCATTCTCCCCGCCATAAACTGATACTACATCAGCCCTGGAGGTGCCACGAACCTCTCAGCAAGAAGTGCTAGGAAGGAGTCCGCAAGACAACATACTCCCCTGTCCGCTGAGCATGGGTGTAATAAAGTCTGTAGTAACTATGTCTTGGATTTAAAGACCTCAGGAGGGAAAGTAGAACAAATGCAGAATTGGTTTAACTGGACTTTGCACCAAATTGTAAAGCAGAGAAGAGTCCTGGGAAGGAACAGGAGGAGGGCAGAGAACAAAATGCCGTCTCACAGAGTATATAGACAGCAGTATCAGCTAAAGCTTTTCAGTCAGCTCCCTTACCCATATTTCCTTGCCTCTGTAATACACTGCAATGGGCCTAATTCTTGTGTTCACCCAACAAGGGACAAGAAATGTATCTTCATCTTCCCTGTCCAATCAGTTATAAAAGACTGAATTCTAAATATTTAGATAAATATATATATTTTAAATTAAGAGACATCTGTCCTCTGAAAACTTTTCAGGACCAATCATGTTTTAAAAAATGAACAAAAAAAAAGCCCCTAGATTTTTCTCATAAATAATTCACAAACACAAAAGTAAGCAGAAGCAATTAAGTAGTGTGGATTGCTCGTTTGCTCAGCTGCAATGACTACTGTTTTACTTGTGCATATAAAATAAATTTTTATTGTACAGTGCAAAATCTATTAGCTTGCTTATTTATTTGTAATATACTGTTTTAAGAGCAATTTAGTCATACTAAGGATCCACCTGCCCTCAAATACTTCCATTTATCTGCTCACCTTTTTGCCTCTTGCCTTGCCTTCCTTACCTTCCCCTACTTTCTCTTTCACTTGGTTTCTCTTTCACTTTCTCTTTCTCCATCATAATATTCTTAATTGTATGTCCATTCAGTATTTCCCTGTCTCTTAATTTTGCATTTAATTACCTGTCTTTGTATACCATTTCTGTTCAGTATCTATTTATATCTGTATTTGCAAGTTAAGTCCAGCTTAAGTTTGAAAAACAGTGATTTAAACTCACAATTATATAGCAGACCAGAAAAATAAAAATCAGTATCTTTACGGAGCGATGATGAACTGTACACACATAATGGATATAAATTTGCACATTTAACTAAAAGCTCAACTAGATTTTAATTCGCTTAACAGTGTATGTAGGTTTTATTGCTCCTTACCTGCACACTGGAAAGCACATTGTCAGAGCTTGAAATGATTTTATGTACCTAAACACCACCTGATTTAATGCATCAGCTGACAAGGACAAAGACATTGATTAAATGTCCTGCCTCAGGTGTCCAGAAGGTTGGAAAAGGCTTTCTCCTCAAAATAACCAGTGAAACTCCACCCAGTAATCATTAACTCGGTGTTTGGTCCAAGCTCTAGGAATAACATGAAGCTTTAAAAAGCAGTAGTTAGAACACACTTCGTGTGATTTAGGAGACTGATTGGTCTTGTCCACTGAGGGACAGTCAGATAGGAAGAGTCTCTCCCTGTCAGTAAGGAACATATTGATCATTTGGTCATTGGAAGGGCACCTCTGGACTCTGAGCTTAGTGAGCAGGTAGAGAGGCCAAGGGTGCATGGTGTGCACAGAACTGCTTATGGGTTGTAAGACAGTCAAGCTGGAGTAATATAGTAAAACAGAGGGGAGAAGAAATTCCAGTCTGGTTACTTTCAGTTCATTTGAATTTGTGAGAGCTTTGGTCTGTCCTGTGCTGACTCTTGACACAGGTGGTGTCTGCACTGCCGAGGAACGGATTAAAGCTTGAACCAGCCGTGACAGGCTCTGCTGGGTTTTGAATTTTAAAATGCCACTTGGTGGGCTTCAACAGAGCAACACCCAGAGCCACTGGCTTTCTAGTCAGTCATGACCATTAGATCTTCTGATTTAAGCCTGTTCTATATTGTAACTACAGCAATTTTTCACAGTCAATAAAATCTACCTTGTGATTGCTCTTGGTGAGAGCAATTTAATCATAGCAACTGAAGGAAGAGAGACATCACATTTTAGTAATGCAGCTTTCAGAGGCACCACAGCCATCACGGCCATGTGGGCCCAACATCAGCTCAACCTAGGATACAACCTCCTCCTGGAGTAACACGCAGTCCAAAGACCCTGAGCACACCAAGGCAGACAGAGGCTCAAGGGAAGGAAGGCACCTGCCCCAAGAAATAATCTCAGTGGAAGACTCCAGGTCTCCCAACCTTGTCTGGTGTTCTGTGAAGAGATCACTGCCCTCCCTTGTTGTGGTTAGGAAACTTCCAATTAAATAAAGAATGAGTGCTACAGTTGCCAAAATCAGCCTCTTGATCCTCTTGTGAACCTCAAAAGAAATCAGCTACTTCAGTGCTCAACTCATTTGTGCAGCAGCACCTTTAATATGGTTGTCTAATCTGTGGACTAGCTATGTTCTTGTTAACAGTGCAAGAGGGTGTAAGAAGGCAATTAGTGGTCTATTTTCTATGCACACTGGAGCAGAAACCTGTATTTAAAGGAAGTTCTTCTGGCAGGTGCAGCATGCTAAAAGGCTTTCCCTTAAAATTATATAGCCTGACAAACAATATAAAAAGTAGATTGCCCAATAAACAAATAACATATCAACCATTTATACAAAACCATACTACTTAGACCCTTCAAGCTTGAAACGACTGTGTATTTTTTTCCCCATAAAATATGATGATGGTCTATGCATAAATTGTTTTAAATTCAGATTTTATATCACTGTGTTTTCAAAGCCTAGATAGGTTTAAGACTTTTCCAGAGATGAAGCGTTAGCTCTGTGCGGATGTGAAAATTTCTTCAAGGATTTCCTTCCCACCCGGAGCCATCTTGTGCCAGGTCAGCAGCCTCCTGAGTTCTGGTGTCCTCACAGGAGCAGAGAGGTAGTGATGGAAAGGATGTTGAAGGAAACCATCTCTTCTGGATGTGAGGTCACACTGAAAATATTCTCTGTTCCCTTGAGGTTTCACCCAAGCTCCTCATGCCTTTTTTATCAGGGTAGATGCTCTGTAAGCCACAGGGGAAAAGGGGTTCAAATTGGTGTTCAGCAAAGCAAAAGTGCCCATTCTCCCTCTTGCCATTCAGTGGTTTCCATATCAGCCACCCCTTTCAAACCAGGCCCTGGCACAGGTCCCTCTTCCTTCATGTTCCTGCTTCACCAGTGCCTCCTTTTTTTTTTTTTTTTTTCCAAGGCTGTGCATGTTCCAGGCATACCACTGCAAAGTTTTTAACACCCGGTTGGTGGGAGCAGCGGGGCTGTGCCAGCTGCAAAGCCTCACATTTTTTCCTTGAAGTTTTTCCCTGTTGGGCAGAACCAAGCACCCAGCCAAGCTCTTCAGAAACAACGTCTGAGCCATGCTCAGGAAAGGCGAAGGGCCCCTGATACTTGCTGTCTCTATGTGTGTGCCAGGCAGATGGACACAACTTGTTGAGCACATCAACCTTCACCCGCCACAAAGGCACCAGCTAACTCAGGCTTGGACATCTGTAGCTGTGTGAGCAAAATCCCACCTATGTATCTTGCTTTAATGTGGTATTATCTGCTAATGAAGAGGCACGGGCAGCACACTCGTACTTTAGCACTTGGAAAGAAGGAAGAGGCAGGAAGTTGTGCCCAAAGCTCTTAATCCATTTCTAAACACTGGCATTATCACAGCAACAGCCTGAGACCTGATATGAGCATGACGTGCAAGGTGTATGTTCTGTTTCCTGAGTGAGGCATGTACGTGGGGTATCAGGCCACTTTCATGTTCCTCATGCACCTGCTCTCCACCACACAGACACTTAGGACTGGAGCCTGAGCCACAATGGTTGCTTGGTACGGTTTCAGGGGAATCAAGTAAAACTCCTGCCTGCTTCTTGCAGAGATCGTGCCATGCCCAGACAGACAGGATTAGTTTCTCTGATACCAGAAGGCAGCATCCTCCTGGCACCCACCGGCCAAAGTCCTACCACCTTGTCATTGGCATATATTCAACCTACACTAAAGGTCTCTAAGTTTCCCAGTGGCCAGGGTATCACTCTCCTGCATTCAGCCCATGAAGGCAAAGAAGGCTTTCACAGGGCAACAGTGAGCTCAGCTATCTTTAGAGAACATGCATGTGATTGGTGTAAGGTCAGACAAGTTCCCTGTAACATGTGGGTGTCTCACAAGTTTGTCAAAAGCTTCCCTTCATGACCTACTGAGGCTTGGAGGATCCCCTTTGCAGGGGATCTGTTTCTGTGCTACAGGAGATGCCTTCAGTCTGTTCTGTGAAACCCTCACTTAGGTCACTGCCCCTAAGTAAACCATTCTGTTCATTACATGGCAAACATCCCTATCCTCAGAGCTCACGGCTAATATCATACCGGGTAGCTATCGATTTGGGGCAGCCTGGGACAGCCAGCTCCCAGCTGATAGCAACTTCTCAGCTACTTTCTCTCACCAGTGTGTAAGAAGCTATTTCCGTGCTCCAGGATGCCTCTGAATAATGCAGTCCTCTTTCTGCACTAGCTGTCTGGTACACAGATACCTGTCCACAGTTGGGCAAAGCATGGAAAACAGTAAGTGCAGTGTGTGTCTCCACTGTGCCAGGAATCGACACTCTGGGAGTTCTGCTGCCCTATGGGATGACAGAAATCAGGCAGCCACCACCTGCTGCAGATCTCAGAGAACAGGTTCAGACATGTGTCCCTGGTAGAAAAGGGTGGATGCAAGCAATGTGCAGCCCTAAGGGTGTCACAGCTAAAAATAAAGGCAAAGAGGATTTCTGTCTACAGGACTGGGGAAGACAGAGATATTTCTTGCATCAGGAAACAACACAAAAGTTCACAGGTTGTCTAAGTCAGTCAGGTCACCAAGGAACCTGGGCTTCTCTCAAAGACCAAACTCTTGACCCTGGCACCTGCAGTATCTGTACGGCCAGGCACAGAGGAGGTGTCTTTCTGTAGACTTCCCTGCAGCTCCTCTGCATGGACATGAGAGGCACACAAAACTTCTGCCCTTGAGTGAGACTGGAGCTGCTGACTGAGAAGGGTCTGATCCAGGTCCACAGCCAGTGTTCTGCCTGCTGCACATTTTCAGCAACAAGTAATTTAAGATGGCATTAATTTCCCCTAGCTACACATCCCCCCAGGACAAACAGTCTAGTGAAGAAGCATCTCAGTGCAGCTGAGGAAGTTCTCATAACAGAGAAAGCATTCTGGGGTATCCCTTAGGTCATTATCCTACTCATCTCCTATCTCTAGACATCACCTGGGCACTGCTGGGGAATGATGTTCCTCAACATTGCCTAATTTAGGTGTCCAGGGCAGGTCCACACTGGGAGGTGCAGACAGCTGCATGTCCTTGTGTAGGATGTAGCTGCCTACTCCATGCAGACAGAAGTTTGTGTAAGCATCCTCCCACATACAAAGTCCTGAGAAGTTCATTTTCCAACACTTCCTCAGATACGGGCAACACTTCTCCCTGTACAGAAACTTGGATTATGGTTAGGTGATGTGGACTGGGAAGGGGCATAAGGGGGTAGACCTGGACTAGATGTAAATTAGGACAGCTCATTGGAAAGAGGTGAATGACAGTTATATATATTCCAAGCAGTAAACAAATATTGTCTTGTTATTTCTTTGCACTCCTTTATCCCTTTCCCCTTTCTCTCTCATCTGATAGTCTTGCAAATTCTGTGACCATCATTTCCATTTAGGGATTTGAAGCCTCATAGGCTTCTCTACACAATCATGATCCAGATTGGGTTATTATTAACCAAAAGAGCAGTGAAGAATAAAAATGCTTATTGACTTATTAACAATGCTTATATTGCCAGATGCTGTCACACAAGCAAATGATGTATTGTCAGCAATTTTTCTGTTACAGACATTAATTCAAGGAGAGACATCTCAACAGGTGAAAATGCACAACTTGCTCCAGTGGAAACATCTTCAGTAAAGTTGAAGTCCTGGACCACCTCATTTCAAGTGCAAGAATCTTTCTAGATGCTGTTACATGCTAAAAGGTACACTTGTGCAAACCTCACAAACTTCATAAACAAGCTATGGACAAGGATTTTTAACTCATGACAGACTGTCATGATGATCAATACAGACAGCAACCCTGAACACAAAAATTGAAGGTGACTGTTGTTTAAAAAATGTTTATTTCTTTTAATCAAAAAGTAATGCCCAAACTCTCAGGTCTTCAACCAGGAAGCACTAGCTTTGGGATTCTCATTTTTCCAGCAAAAAATGAGAACAAGCCTTAGAAAAGAAATTGTTTTCCCTAAAATAAAGACACAAACATATTATCAGAAAACAAAACCAAACAAACCAAACAAATAAACAAAACAAACAAACAAACAAAAAAAAAAACAAAAAACCCAACCCAAACCTAACCAGAAATCTTTTTTCAATTGAAAAACAGTTCTGCTACATAATTTTGAGCATGTCCTGGTGAGCTGGTCATGGTAATCACCCCCATCTCCGTCTGAGTACCATGAGCTGCCTTACACCACTCTTAGACTCCACTGCTACTATTCTAAAGAGTAACAACTGATATACATTAGTGCACAGCAAAGATTTTGTTTTGAAACTCCAGAAGGAGAGGAAAGCTAAGCTGAAAATTTAGATGCCAGAAGACTTCCTTCACTAGTCATGACACAATGACATCTTCTGTAGCCTTCTGCTCTCCAGTGTAACATCCAACAATTACCTGCAGATAATTTTTTTTTAAGAGAGAAGGACATATATATTTTACTTTTCCCCTTTGTTTCTTGATGCTAACATGTTGAGTCTATTAAAACTGCATGCTCTTTTCATTTTGGGCAGGACTAATCATGCTGCTAGCTCCTGTTTTTTGGCAGTGGTGGGACTGTGACGCAGTGAGGGGCACTGATAGGTTAGCTTTCCATCTTTGCTGAAGTGTGTTGGGCTGTATATGTTTGATTTCTTCTGTTCTGCTGTCACTTTGAAAATGTCTCCCCCTAAAAATATCATTATGTTTTCCCCAAGAAGAAGATGTAGATGTTCTTTGTTCCTTGGAAATGTCATGTAGTGAGGCTTTGAAACAGCAGAAGAGGTAGAAAAATCTAGGCAAGAACCTCCAGCATCTGAGTTCAAACTAACCAGATAAAGTGCTGGGACTTGGTGGTTTTTCAAATAATTTGACTTTCAACATCTCCTGTGGGCAGGATTCTGATCTGTGCTGTGCATTTAGGTGACAGTGGAAACTCTCCAGTGGACATAGATCACTTCAGGACTTTCATGTCTTCAGTAACACTTCAGAAAATGTTTTGGCCATGAAAGAGTCACTCTGAGTATATAAGCTTCCTACGATGCAGAGAGGGAGATGTTTGAGCATGATTCTTAAGGGGCTGCCTGGATCTGTCCAGAAATGTCAGGGAGTCTTTCCAGCTCAGTAGAACAGGCAACTGCTCATACCCATGGAGTGGGAAACTGCTTGGACAGTGCCATGAAGGAACAGCAGGGATATGTTGGCACAGTCACATTCTCAGTGTTGAAGTTGAATTCAGTACACTATATAGCCTTCGAAGAGAGGTGGCTGGTTGCAGCACTTACCAAGGATGATGGACACTTGGCCTGCAGGAAAGGGAACAAGCTCCCATATACTTCCTTGCAGGTGAGTGCCAAGTGACAAACCAGAAACAAGTGGGAATGAGCTTTTCTTCCTGACAGACACCTCAAGCAGACCCTTGCTCAATCTGTGTTCTTCAGTATCACCAAGGAGTGAGTCACATGCCCAAACCATCTGGAGAAAAAAAACAACCTTCACTGACCAACAAAAAGCTCATAGCTCAGGATATTGTTTGGCATCTTGAGGACATTCACTCAGATGTTCAGAGCAGCTGTGAGTTGCTGTGCTAACACCCCTTGTCAGATGCCTCCACAAGTCCCCTGGGCCTCTCATCTTCAGCATACATCAAGAAGGAAGTGTGACCTCAGTGGCTACCATTACTGCAACTCAGCAGCTGTGCACTGACTGGGGGTATTTTATGGAAGTGTTTCTCCAGCTTCCTTGCCAGAAGAACAGAGCAGAGGGTCTCAGTCTTCCCAGACAGATTTTCCAGAAATCATCTGAGGACCCTCTGGGCACTATCCTGCACTCTAGAAATCTGCGGAATTTGCCATTCAAAGCTTAGTCCATGCATTTTGCTAGTATGAAAACTAAAGAATTCCCTCTGATAGGAAATGTCAGCTATGGAAATAATTAAGACACTAGTTCTAACAACCAGTTCAGTTATTCCATGATACAACTAATGAAAAAATAGGAATGACCTATACTAGCAACATATGAATTTGTTTAACATATAGTGACATCACTGGTATGTATATGTTTGGGTGCATGTGTATATATGTATGTACACTGAAAATACGTAAACAGTAAGACATAAATAGGATATCAGAGTACTTATGTATACCTATCTAACAGCCTGTCTGTCTGTCTGCTGCTGTAGGTCCAAGAAAAATTCATCTGGTCAGAAGTTATCCACAATCCAGTCTTCCCATGCTCTCTTCAGAGTCAACAGAGAGAAACAGCCACGGGATGCAGTTCCCAACATTTTCAGATGAATGTCAAAGTTCCAAGAGCCTTGGGCACCTTGCTCAGGTCCTGTAGATACCTGGAGTGACATCATATGAAACACTCACTGTTTCCTATTTGTTTGATTTATTTTTTGGTTTTCCTGGTAAAGCCGAGAACTATTTCTGACAACTGTGTCAAAAGAAGCAAACCAGGGGATCAAATTGGTTTCCTGATATAAAGATCATGGACCTACATTTCCACATGAAAACCTGAGGGGTGGTGTCTATTCATCAGCCCCTTCACTCTTGGTATCAGAGGCATGACCACATGATTTTCTCATCCTGTAACAAAAAAAGCACCAAGGTTGTAGGTGGCTTTGGCACCAGGAGTGGTGTCTATGGCTCAGTGCTCCTGACAGCTTCAGACCTCTTCTCTGCATGAGGTTACTTCACAATAAATTACATCTTCAAAAGTGCTGACAATTTGGTGGCTCCTTCTGAAAGAGTAGAGACTTCATCCAGGCAAAAGTCTACATCTAACAAGTAGCTGCCCAGGGCTGTGGCTAGATGGTTAATGAAGGCACATTTTTACTGGACCTCTCTCTGTAAGGGTCTTCTCCCTGGGCTGACTCATTAAGTGACATTATATGGTGCAGCCCCATGATGCCAATGAGTGTTTCAAAGGCAGAAAAAAAGGCAACAGTGTCACAAGGTGGCACAACACCAGGGCATGACCTCAGCTGGAAGGTTGCAGGGCTGTGCAGCAGCAGGCCAAGGACTCCCAGCAAACAGGACAAGGTTTCAAAATATCCACCATGATGTAAGAACTTGGCTTGATGTGAGGCACAGTTCAAGCCATAATCATCACACCTCTCCCAGCATCCACATCAAACAGGTCCTGCTGCAGAAGAACTGAGCTTTTGCATCTTTCCAACACAAATACCACATTATGAAGTGTTTTCTCTTACTTTCCTCCACGATAAATGACCCTACCAAAAGACACCAGGTGCTCTCCTAAGAGAACTGATGAGATAACCAAGTTAGCTTTTCAGGATAGCCTGGATGCTGGGTTTTACAGTCATTCCGATGCTTATTCATGTGACTGAACTTCATTGTCTGATTAGATGATGGCATCTTGTTATGTCATGTTTGATGTTGTCAACTCCACACTCCAAGTCATCCCTGCATTTATGTGTTTTCCAACTTGTCTGTGTCTCTGGAAAATTTATAAAGATACAAAGTCACAGTTCTCACTGATGTACACGCTTCTAGTTGTGCATCCCAGGAGCTTCAGTTATGTGAGTTTACAGAGACTGAATAGAGAGACTGTGCTGCTTGGTTACCCATGGCTCCCTTGTGCTGTGCAAATGGGCACGTTTACCTAAAAAGCTGTCTTGTGTTTAGAGTGATTTTGCTGGAACAGGGTTCAGGGCAGTGAAACCACCAGACTGCTGTTTATTCCCCCTATGCCAGACACCCAAAACAACACTAGAAGTCCCCAAAGTCTGCAGATGTTTCTCCTCTGAGGTACTATAGGTTTGAAACATGATAACATGGTGATCCTGCCAGGGAAACAACAGCCACCATCAAGCAAAATTTCTTGGCCTTGAAGTTTGGAAATGAAGAAAGGATGTGACATCCATTCCCAGGGTTCAACACAATTTCTCCAGTAAAGCCCAGCAGAGTCTAACACAGATTTGTCCTTTTCTGCATGCGTGGAACACATTTATCCTCTGTATAGCATCATTAGAATAAAACTACACAATAATCTTCTATTACACAAATGACAGACATGACCACTCCAGACAGAAGATGAGACATGCACCCCTGCCCCTCTCCAAGCCAGGTGACTGTTTTGGAGAAATTTTCCGTGAGGGTTAACACAGTCTGTCTCCTTGCTAAACAACTCTTTCCCCCATCCAGCATGCACTGAATGCTCCCAGGCTGCCAGGACTCTGGCTTCAATTACACCCTTGTGAGGGAATGCTTTTTCCTAGTCACATTGCTTGCCATTGCTCCTTTGGCACTTGAGTATGGCCCCAAGTCCACTCACAGGCTCCAGCTTGCCCCAACTTTTTTTTTTTTTTTTTTTTTTTTTTTTAAGAAAACCCGTCTAAGGCATAAATTCGAGTTGCAATTGGCAGTAAACCCACGAGCAA
>JAAGNO010013040.1:6075-21105 GCA_033439905.1 Ceryle rudis | reverse complement strand
CAATAAGAGTTTTTTATTTGTTTATTGTCTTATCGACTTATTGTGAAAGATATATTCTATTCTCCAAAATTCTACATGTAATCCTTCTTTCACACCTCTGTGTCCAAGATAAAAACTTCTGCTAAGGAAAACACAAATTATATTTATTTTTTAACTTTGGGGTTTACTAGTAAAATGAGAAGTTAAAATACATATTTTCTTGTCCAACAAGTCTGAAAACTTTTTCTCCAACATTCCTAGCCTGCAGACAAGGAAAAATTAGCAGACACAAACCTCCATAGTTAGCCTGTCCCATTATCCAAACCTTTTCAAAATATTTTGTCTATCTCTACTTACAATGTACTGTTCTGGCCTTTTCTGTAGAATAAAAATAGGATGTGTTGGAATGTGTGTTTACTAACATGATTTTTAAAATGTTAGCTAGGACAGGGAAAAGTTCAACACTTTTAAAAGCACATCAGTTGCTTGTGCCCAATGCTAAAAGATTTTCTCTCGAGAAAGTACAAAGTGTCATTAAGAATACCTCCAGAAATGGGGTCATTTTTGGGTATCAGATATTAGTCTTAGAAAATTAGGTGTGGTTTTCAATAAAACAAATAGTAAGTGTGGTAGTCTATCCTTCTTGTAATTGTCAGCAGAACAAATGACAAAAGGACTGCACCCTGTTAAAAGAACTGCAGAATTATCAGTAGTTCAAGAACTTGCAGATGCTGTTTTGTCTGCTGGGAGTAGCAGGAGTTCTGGTGACAGACCAAACCCTGAAATCCCCAAATATACTGTAATGTAAAATATGAAGTGATCAAATACTATTTGAAACTAATCAAAAAATCAGAAGAAATTATCCTTTTTTTTTCTCTTTAAATCTGAAAAGGGATATTGTAAAACATGCTTCTTAGGTGCTAAACCTTAAATGTTGCCATTACTAAAAGTTGTCACTACTCATGACTAAAATGATTCCCTCTTTAGAGGAAAGCAATTAATAATAATTGTAAGAAATAAAAATAATAATAAAAAAACCCCCTAAACTTTAGTCCCTTTATCCACAGGCACTATTGTCTTAGAAAATATGCTAGGATACATCATTCAAGAATATCCTGATGATATGGCTTATCAATGCTTAATTTAGATGGATGCTTTTCTTCCTGAAGATGTCGTTTGAACATGAAAATATTATATTGAAAATACAATTCCTAGTGAAGCACACATGGGGAGAGGCATAGAGAAGAAAATTGAAGAAGGGATATGCAAAGATAGATAGATTAAGTAAATAAAAATATCTCGGTTTAGCCTATGGTCTTGAACACAAATTGCTAAAAGGCAAATAAGGGACTATGAGATTCTTTTGTTGTTTTTTTTGGTGAACTTAATTTTGGTGTACTCTTTAATCTCTTGGATTGGTGTCAATGCAGAATAGGGACTCCTGAAATGTCTTCAAAATAAAATACCTTTCTTGCCCAAGTCTAAGCTAGGGAACATGATCTGTGAGCCAAGCCAAATGTACCGAATTCTCCTGGACACAGGCTACTTACTTTCTGTACAAACTCCACCAGAATTTTGCTTTCTGAATATGAAAGTACTGATAATTTGCTGCAGTTAGCTTTTGCATGTTGCTGGCATATGGAAAAAAGTTCAGGTAAATATTAAAGAATGACTAACAAAGTAGAAGTATATTACAAAATCTAGATCAGCTGCAGAAAAATAAGATATTTTGTCAAAGATATTCACAAAAGTAAATGTTTTCATAAGTTCAAGGCTACAACAAATTGAAATAAGATAAACAAAAATTAATCCTTCTCTCTTAAACTGTGCTTTATCTAAACTGTAAGCTTGCTTATCTTTGTTATACAGCATTTGCTTGTAAAATGTATATTCATCTTAAAAATGCAGTTTGCATTTGCAAATCTAACGTGCAAATGGCAAGTTTTGTGTTGGCAAATACAAAACACATTGATGTAACACTTCATGTAATCTTGTTTCAATTTTTAAAAACATTTTCTGCAAATGCCAGTAATGACAGACATGTACTTGCATTCTTAGTGCTGTTTATATGAAAAAAAGGATATTGTAAATAACCAAATTATTTAGAAGTGTTTACTTAAGATATATCAATTTGTCAGTATTTTGAAATGTCAACTTTCATGCAAACAAGTCTCAAGCAGTATTCTATCACTTTATTAGATGAGCAGTAAAAAAGAGAGACATCGGGTATTGAAAAACTAGACGTTGCTGCATGCCTGCAGACACAATAGAGTTATGAAATTCAATGTCATGTATGACTTGAAGTTACAGTACCTGCCATTCCAACATCCAGTCTTTTTTGATATTTCAGTTGTGCACTTTTCAACACAAACTCCATTAAGTGAGACTTCATTGGCGATGAACATTGGCAATAGGAAGTAAATCTCAAAGACAAATGCATGTTTATTATTATAAATGACCAAACTCATCAAACATGAATTGATAAAAATATATTTAACGCTTATATTTATCAAGTGACACTCCTGATAAACTCTGAATTTCACATCAAACACACCTATCAAACCACTAATGAAAAAAAAGTTAAAAATTTGAGTTTTCTTATTAAAAATGACTGTAGTAGTAGTGAAAAATACACTGTCTATAAATAAAATACACTGTTATACTGTGTTTGAGTTAGGAAAACTTCTTGAGGAAAATATACCACCTCCCCCCTGCAGACTTACCATAAGGTCAGAATGTAATGTTGAGGCTAACCAGGGAAATGTTATCCTCGGGCTCAGGAGAATATCAAGTACATAAACATGTATGATTTTATCACTGTACATGACATCACCATATCACAATGTTTGCTTTGTATTTCAGAATTCAGTAAGATTGTAGAGCACTGAAGGAAGGACACTTAAGTGATCCAGGCATATAAAACAAGATTCATACTTGTCAAGGTTTAGGGTCAGGGCAGTCTGCTAGACCTATAACAGATATTGTTAACTCCTCTCCCTCCCCAAACAGGGAGAGAAAGGGAGTAAGGGAGAGAGACACTGATTAGAAAAGAAAGCTAGAAGAGCTTTAATGAAAATAATAAAAAGAAGCATATACAAATATATAAAAAAACAATGATACTGTGAAGCAGGCACTCGGAAAGTCTCAGATTGGACTCAGTGGTAGACATGAACTATATTTGGTAGCTAGATTCTGGAACTGGATTCAGGAACACATGGATTGTGATTGAAGTCAGACAGATGGCGTCCTCCTCAGGTGCCAGACATGCAACAAAGCTTGACCCCTATGATCCCTCAGCTTTATACTGAATATGACATATATGAGATGGAATCCCTCACTGGTCAGTTCAGGGTCACCTGTCCTGTCCACTCCTCCCTGCAGGTGCAGCCTTTTACTTTCTGCACCCCCTCAATGTGGTACAAAAGATCCAGCAGTGGTCTTGGTGTGCACACCAATCCTTGGTAGTAACTCTAAATATTGTGCATTATTACTGCTAGAAGCAGATGCTGTCTGCAAAAATATGCCCCTAACTTCAGAAAGAACAGTTAGAAGAGACTGAGCTGAAAAGTAAAATCATTGAATAGAATTATTTTATTCTAACTCAAACCAGGACAGAATTAGGAAACTCGGCAAATTCAGTTTAATCAGTTTATTGAAGAGAACTTTGAAATACTTGATCATTTGATATTAGTGTTTGCCCTGAAAAATTTGATGTCATTAGTAGGCTTTTTTGTCTTGAATACAGAGAGGATGCAGATGCTGGAATTTGAACCTATTCAAATTCCACCTTGAATATATAATCATATTTCTTAACAGTAAGGGTAATTAAGAACCAAAAGATGATACTAGTAAAAAACCAGTAGCCTCAGAGTCCTAAAAATGAGATTAGATATCTTTTGACAATCTCATGCTTTAATTCAGCCTCTGAGGGAAAATTAAATATGATAATGATGTGCAGAGGTTTTTTACAATAATCTATTATTATGCATAATCATATTCTAAATAAAATAAGTGAAAAATAAGATAGTACAGAAAATCTTGAATGTATTTTCTTATTATTACCTTTTAGAATATGACCTCTAGTTATGAACTAGGTTTCTGTGGTGCTGATGCATACATATACACAACAAAAAAGAAAAAACCTCTGTCACTAAAATACAAGAAAATAATAAGCATAAAAATATATATATAAAGTGTGAGCCATGCCAAAAACACAAGACAGTATCAGTCACCATTCTGTGCAATGGAATCATTGTACCTCAGCATACCCACACCTTTCCATTGTTCATTTTTTGTACATATCTCATAATAATAAAGAGTTTAAAGATAAGATTGAGGAAAGAAAATTAAGTACTTATAATATAATGATTTTCCAGGCCTGATGGACAGTCTTGGGAGATATATATAACATATAATATCTTGTAATCACTGGAAGAGAAATTTTTGAGAGGAGATCTGAAAAAAGCCTAAGTACTTTCAGCTACCTACATGTGCATTTCCAAAATTAGATGCTTAAGAAGGACACTGCACACAGCCTTGTAACAGTAGCATTACTTCAGCATCAATAGTCCATTCTCAACAAAACATTCTACTTGAATAACTGTTGTTAAGAAAAATGCAAGACAGATCAGAAGTCCTCCATTGGCCTTTAAGTTTTTTAAAGAAGCTACCTCAACATGGAGATTTTTGCATAATTCGTAATTAATAACAACACAGTCACTTCCCCTAATAATGACTCATTTCAAAATAGCAAAGAGAACTGGAAAGCAGTGTACAGATAATAAAAATAGCTTTGAGGTCATCACTGGAAGTAACTATTTCTCTGATTTATCAAAATAATTGCTTAGACTGTTGTGAACATTAAAAAATTGTGAAAATTAAAGAAAAACAAACTATTTTATAAAACAGGACAATCATGCCTCTAAGCTAGCTGTGATAGTTCAGGGCTACATGGTTAAATATGACACCAGAAATACATGTACTAGCTAATGCTAAACTTCTTGAATACTTTTTTATTCTGTAAGTCTAGTCTTGCTCACAAAATAAAAGAAAAACTATCTTTTTAAAAATCTGTCACTTCCTGTGCTTACCCTTTAACCTTGAACTATTATTCAAGTGCAATGTAACTGATGTCTAATTACAATGATGTTTAAATTTTTTTCAGTGCATTTCAGGGTATCAATTTGCAGCAAGTATTATTAAAAATTTCAAGTCTTACCTCTTCAAAGGTTCTGACACTGACAATAAGACACTGAAAAGATTTAAGTGACACTGCCAGAGACACTGTGTTTGTTACTTAAGTAATGCTTTCTGGCTCTGTTCATATTAGCTTCAGCTGTGCCAGGTCCTAAGTCATTCCAGCATAAATAATTGACAATGCCATTCCTTTTCTATAATGAAGGTTCCATGCAGAATTCTGCAAGCAATATAATAATGGAAAAAGCAGTAGCCAAATCTGTCATTTTAACTTAAAATAAGGAATTTCTACTTCTGTCAATGAGTCTTGCATAAACTTGGTCAGAAATAGATCTACTGATACTACTTCACTGCTGTATTCATTATAGGTTTTTCATCAGAGTTTAGTGCATTGGCTCCTTAAATCAATAGTACATTTTAAAAAGTTGAAAATCAGGCAAGCACATTGGATCTAGCTTTAAATAAGGACCTTTAAAATGAATTTTATATATCTATGCAGATAAAATACAATCACATGACTGAACAGACAAATTCTGATCATGGTGTCTTCATGTCTGTTGGTGTTTCTTTATGTATATATCCTATAATCAGCATAAATGTCATTTATTCATTAAGATTTTCAGGTAAGTAGTTAGGATTGTTCTATACTATGTTCTATACTATTACATCATTTAGGTAAGCCATAACCTTAGCTCTGACAATATTTGAAAGGATGATGACATACTACATGACTAATACTACAGTATCAGTGTGTTCAAGTCCTCTGTTACCCATAAATATAAATGTAGCACACAAAGTAAGTCCAACAGAGAAAATAGAAACTATGACTGAGCCAACTGTGGAACAGAAAACTTTATAGTTATATCAACAAAGTGAGGCAGGATTTGCAATCTCAGTCATGACATCACTCTGCACTACTTGAATAGCAATAATCTGTCTCTATCATAAACTGTTTAGTTCAGAGCAGCTGAAATGCTTCCCTGAAAAGTAGATGTCAGTGTTAAATCTATAGCCTATGCAATTGTTGTGGTTTAACCCCAGCTGACAACTAGCAACACACAGCCGCTTGCTCACTTACTCCCCAGTAGGAAGGGGGAGAGCATTTGAAGGGTAAAAGTGAGAAAACTCGTGGACTGTGATAAAGACGGTTTAACAGCTAATGTAAAAGCCACATGTGCAAGCAAAATAAAACAAGGAATTAATTCACCACTTCCCACTAGCAGTTGTTCAGCTATCTGCAGGAAAGCAAGGCCCCAACACATGTAATGGTTACTTGGAAAGACAAATTCATCACTCCAAATGTCCCTCCCCTTCCTTCTTCTTCCCACAGCTTTATATGCTAAGCGTGATGTCACATGGTATGGAATAATCCTTTGTCTAGTTTAGGTCAGCTGTCCCAGCTGTGCTCCCCACCAGGTTCTTGGCACCTCCTTGATGGTCAAGCATGTGAAAGAGTTCTTGACTATTTAGCAACTACTGAAAACATCGGTGTGTTATCACTCTCATGTTATTATTCTCATACTAAATCCAAAACACAGTACTGTACCAGATATTAGGAAGAAAATAAACTCTATCCCAGCTGAAACAAGAACAGCAATGAAAAACTGTGGTTTGAAATAAGTGGTGTGAGGTTTCAGTGGTGAGTCATGAGAACTCTGGGTTCTTTACGTGATATTATGAGTGTGGGCCATTAGATTATTAGACAGATGAGAAATCTCATGGTGATTGATTCCTTCCCTTTGGTCTCCTAAAAAGTATTTGTCTGAAAGTATTAGAAATAGGCAACAATTTACAAGTAATCCCAAAACACTAACAGAACATTATTAAAGCAAAAATTCACCCATCTCTGTCTGCTTTCTTTTCAACAATGTTATAGGAAGGATTTTAATAGCAAAAGTAGTGATATGAAAATATGTTTGACACATTGCTGAATACACTCTGTGTTTGTCAGAGGAAAGCCATATTCCCAGCACCCAAGAGCAGTCTAAATTTATATACACATTACAAGTAATAGATAGTAAAAGGAATGGAAGTTATCATACAGTGAAACAGTATTGAGAACCCAGGAAATTTTACTTTGGACTAATTCTACTTTGGTCACTTGAATATGATAACCACCAGCAGTCAGAGAATTTTAAGTGTGCTTCTGGAGAACATTTCTGTGTTTAGTTTCATTAAAAAAAAAACCAGTCAGAGTGCTTAGAAACCATAATGTGAATCAAAGCAGAAAAAATTAGAGAAGTCACTTCAAAAGCACACTTCTCAACAAAACTAAAACACTAATACAGAGGCACCTTGAGTTCCCCTGAAGACACAGAGGCAAATCTTAAAGGGTCTTCAGTGCTCCCTGTGTAATATCAGACTCCTTCATAAGTTCTCAGCTGTGTCAGTGATGTTCCACAAGTTTGACTGTGAGCAGACACAAACCTACTGTGCCCTAAACCAAAGAAACACAGGCTGTCTTTGAACAGAAACTATATGTATTATATTTTTTCTTGATGTAGAGGATTTGTACTGTGCCCAGGTTGGAGAATTAGTAGAGGAAACTGTCTTCAGGTGAGGACTAAACAGAGACTTGTTTCAATTTTTTTTCAGTACTGTTTTGAGATTAAAAACTATGTAAAACTTAACACATGTAAGGGGTTTTCTTATGTGTACATAAATCACAACAAAAAAAGGGCAAGTTTTTGCAACATTTCATTAGGAACACTAGCCACTGGAGTATTAGACAAAAAGGAACTATCCAAATCCAACCACCTTTTTTCCACTGAAATAGTTTCCATTGAAACTTTTGTACTTGAAAACTTTGACTAGAAGTTACAGATTCCAAGACCATTAACACCACTATGTAATGCAAATTTTGATGGACATCTGAACAAAATCAGCCATCCCTACTAAAACGGGCAAATAAATGAAAACGGCAAATAGCAGACTTGGTCAGTATATATATAATATCTTTTACATGCTTTTTGTGTATATTGTAGCAATTATAAAAATTAATGTTTTCCTTTGAAAATTACCATCAAGACCCTAAGTTTATCAACCCCACATCCTGGGGGTTTAGTGGACTGGGATCATGGCTGAGGTAGGATAGCTGGTGACCTTGGGGAGAGGCTGCCAAACAGCTTTGCTGGAAGACTTCTGGGACGGCTGCCCCTCATTCCCTTGTGAGGTTCTGTTGAGCTGTGGTTCTCATACTGAGCCCTTGCCTGAACTACAGGTTCAAAAGCATCGCAGCTCTACCTGTGCCTGACCCATTTATTCAGGGCCAGACATATCCTGCATGCTCACATCCCAACCTGGCTACCCTGAAGCTGTGTTTGGCCCTATTTCCCCTCACCAGTCCTGACCCTAACCCCCATCCACAAGCTAACGTCCTGGGCCACCTTCAGCCCATCCCCAGGGAGGTGCCCAGTGTCCAGGGCTGATGCTGCCCCTGGCTGCCCCCAGGCCTGCCTTGCTCCCTGGCTGCAACAGTGGGATGGGCTTCTCTGTAAGGTCCTCCCTTGTCTAACCTGGGGGAACACACACCATTACCCACAAATGGCCCTTGGGGAGCCATCGGCCCCCACTCTGCTCCAACACTGAGAATGATATACCATTGCTTCTCTACAACTTCTGCACTTATATGAAAGTCCTTTTTCTCACATGTGTAAAAAGAATATACAGATCTATTCTGTAATTTTGGTTAAAAGTGAGTTCAGGTTCTCTATTGTACTTACGGAGAATTTGGGAATGTCTAAAGGACACGTGTAAACTCAGACATAGGTTTCCCCATTCATAAAGCCTCTCTAATCTTCTTGAAGCTATTACTACTTGTATTATGTGTCAGAAAGATTACTACATAATCTACTGCAGAAATCACTGGGATGGGAGGACTTTCTTCTAATTGACAACTCCATGAAGACATTACCAAGCAGCAGATGAATTATGCATACCTCGAGCTTTTACCAAAGAAAATATTTGAAAAAGTCATATCAAAGCACAGTTTTAAAAACTATTACATCTTGTAAAACTTGATGTTTCTGAATAGGCTTGTTTGGTTTTGTTGGTTTTTTTTTTTTCCCACTTACACTCTAAAACTTTATCCCAACTGAAAATTCACAGATTTTCACTGCACTAAAAATTACATCAGCAATCCCTGCTGGCTACCTGACTAATTGCTTCAGTTTCTCTGACTCATTACTGTCAACAAGGCACTTTGGGCTCTGTCAGCATGGTTGTGCCATGACACTGCTGTCAAAACCCATGCATGTTCTGGCAGCAGAAGAAACAGTTTTAACAAGCTGGAACACTTACTTTTAATTCTTTAATGATTTCTAATATATCAAAAAAAGAAAAAAACAACAACAGCAACAAAACCACAAGAAACCCCTCCAAAACCCCAAACCAAACCAACAAAATTAATAAAACAAAACCCACAAAAGTAAAATTATCTTTTCACTAAAAGTAATATTGTTATTACAGGACAGTAATTGAGTGGATCCAGGGAAGATACCTTAAGGAAAAATATATGCCCTTACTACCAAATGATATGCCTGTACTATCTGGAAAGTCTTAACTGAAGAAATGCAGTTTTTAAAGCATTTAGAAGGAAGCTATTCATAAAACACAAACTGGAAAGTTCACATCAAATTATGAATAAATATGTAACATAAATCTAACATACATTTGGTAACTTTTAGTGAGAGATTTCCTGTTTACTGATAAGAATTGCATATCTCTAGACTTGATTCTTTAACAGATACTGCTTAATCAGGAGGTAACTCCTTTGCTTCATGTAGCATAGCATCAAAATCCAGAACAATGGCTAAAGCAAGACAAGTCTTTTGAGTATTTAATAGTATCCATAGGACCTTTGTGATAAGAACCTTCAAACTTAGGACAAGAAATACACTTTTAAACTATTTTCCTTTCCATTTGCAAGCTGCTTCTGCTCATCTTCATGCATGGAACAAAATTTTGTGTCTTGCCTGATTAGAAGTGGAAAGAAAATTTAAGCTGTAAAGGGCATCTCTACTGTGCTAAGGAGCCTGTTTTGGAGAATAATTCTCTTTGTTTCATAGGCTCTAGTCTGGAAGCACGGTGATGATCCAAGGGAAAAAGTGTTAAAAGGAAAAAGACAGTACGCACAGAAAGCTTATGCCTCTCACACAAACATATGGTTTATTTTGCTTTGAAATGTTGCATTACCATGGCTATTCTTCAGTCCACAATATGAATATTGTGCACTTGAATGTCTATAGGACATAGAAAACAGCACAGCAGTATACTCAGCAGGACTATTTTCATTTCATATATCATTCACAGCTTGCCACTGTGATTCCAAACTTTCCATAACTGTCCATAACTTTCTTATAATGTTAGAAGGACAGGAAGTTGTAATTGGTTTTTAGTCCTAGGGAAGATTTCCAGGGTTATTTTTTGTTGTTGTTGGTTGGTTGGTTGTTTTTTTGTGTTTGGTTTTGGTTTTTATTTGTCGGGGGGGGTTTTTTGTTTGTTTTTGTAGGGTTTTGTTTGCTTGTTTGCTTCTTTCTCCTTTGGAAGGATGGATTTTTAAAGTTTCATTTTCTAATAAGAAAACAAAATGGAGATACAAAGATGGGATTTAGGAATATTTTAAAATTTAAATGTTACCAGCTTTCAGAGCAGTTTATTGCTGTGAATTTGCACAACAAATGGTGTGGGCTAACTGTGGTCATAGTTTACAATTAACTACATTTCAGAGCGTTGGAATGGAACTACATGTAAGTGTATCTATCTGTCATTCTTAGTATTTACATGTACTCCATCACTGAAAAAAAAAAAAAAATCATCTTACAATCTTTCCTTCCTATGCTGGGGAAGCAGTAATATAGAAAAGAAGGCTGA
The DNA here is from genome assembly GCA_033439905.1 of Ceryle rudis. Taxonomy (NCBI): domain Eukaryota; kingdom Metazoa; phylum Chordata; class Aves; order Coraciiformes; family Cerylidae; genus Ceryle; species Ceryle rudis. The sequence goes on along the minus strand of JAAGNO010013040.1, from coordinate 10,059 downwards.
GGGTAAGATTTTAGATCTACAAGTATTTAGATATTTACTGACATTCTGGAAAATTAAATTAAATGGCTAGGTATCAAGTTTCCAGAAAAAAAAAAAAAAAAAAGAACAGATTACTGCCACAGAAAAAAATATGTCCAAGTTGGTATTCTGAGTCAAACATCATGTAGGTTTTAGATGAATTATTGCCAAATGCAAATGCTGCTTGATCTTTAAGGACAACCTCCTCGGGCACAAGAATGGTCTGCTCTTGTCAGGCAAGTGTGGGTAAAGGTGAGCATAGATAAACACTGAGCTCAAACACAAAAAAAGGAGTACACAAAAGGCAGAAGTGGGGACAGGCTAGATGGGAGGCATGCAAAGACATTGCCCACTCATGTAAGAATGGACAATTGAAATCCAAAGTTTAATTTGCGCTAAAAGTAGCAAGTAACAAGTAAGAATGCTTTCTGTAAATATATTGTGAGGAGAAGAGAGGATAGGCCTGTTGTTTAGTGGGTAAGAGATCTAGTGATAAGTGTAATGAAAAAGGCTGGGCACTCTGTGCCTTTTTTGCCCCCCAAATAACAATCAGCTTATAAAGTACATTAAAAGAGGAATCATGTAAATTATCTGAAAGCTAGTCATGCTCAGAGCATTTACATGAGAAAGCCTTAATTTGTGTCTGGTCATCTAGCTGTTCAAGGCTTTAGAATTCTATTTGTGGTTCAAAGTTGAATTTTTGTTTCCCAGAAAACTTCAAACTCTTTTAGAGTTGGATTTAATTAAATAATGTCAATCAAATCTATGTTTTAGAACATATGTCAGGGAAATTGGACCCTTGCAAAACTCTCTGAGTCTCTAAAAACTTTTAAAGCCATAGGCATAGTCTATAGTTAAAGGACAGTTGTGGTAAACAAGGGAATTGTTTATCTTGTTTTTCTAACTCTTTAAATTTAGTCCAACATTTAATTCTGAAATGTAGAGGACATTTCCAGAACAAAACTGTGCAATCACTACCATATGTTTATGCTAAATATCAAAATATCTTTTGCTATATTGTATTTGCACGACCATTCTTTCTTTCCAGTTTTATACAAAGGGTTTTGGCAAACTACTTAGAAGTGATTGGGGAAGACATAAGGTTCAGGGCTTAAAGTTCTCTTTAGATAAATGAAAAAAAAAATCACTATTTTATTATTATTTATATTTCAATAAATTTTGCCTCAGTAGCTACATATTTTTAGAGCATCATGAAGAGCAGTGATAACAGCACCATCACAACCTGACTACTGTTGTTTGCATAAAAATGGATGAAGGAAATAGCTACCTTATTTAGGAACAATTATTCTTAACTCAGGATATGTCATGTTGCCTTTGTGTTGAAACGTTAGCTCTCTGATGTAAAGCAGCCCAGAGCAGAATTCAGCACTGATGTTACTTATTAGATAAGCAATAATATAGAGGACATGGGGTTCTGAAGATTAATCCCTGCTGTGTGCCTAAGGGCACTGTAGAATTATGAAATTCAACATGGCATATATGTCAGGGGTGAGTGACTCCTCTTAATTATATGTGCTTTTAGATCAAGGCATCACACAGAACCCTTAGTGATGGAAGCTGGATCATGAAACCTTCAGTTCCATGTTAGACAAAAAAAGATTCTGTTAAATCAGCAGGACACTGGATAATCTTCTGCAGATCTGCATTGGGACATAATGAAAATAAAAGGCTGATCTGTTGGTGTTAATAAGTCTAATTTAAATGACTTTTAACATCACTATAAAATATCCTTCTTTTAGAAACCACCAAATTTAATTTCCCACTTGGAGAACATAGTCAAAGCAGAGCCATCTGACATCTTTACATTTTAAAACCAATCCAAATAAAATGTTAATTAAGTATTTAATTAGATATGCTAATATTCATTTTTCTTAAACCCAAATATAAGCATACTAAAATAGTGTAATTAATAACAATATTTAGTAATATTTTCATGCAATAATCAAACACAATGTATAAGCATTTTACATAAGCATGAGAGCAAAGAGATCATTAAAGGGACAGATTTGTGTGTGGTTGAACATAGGAAAAAACTAAAGGATAAAAAGTTTCCAGACAAAAGGCAAGATAAGCACAATGCATCACAAACAGGCAGGACATCATTCCTAACACACATAAAAAGCAACACTGGAAGAAGAAAAGAGCTATTTTGGTGGGGAGGGAGGGGGAGCAGGGGCATTAGACATCAGACTTAAATGAAGAAAATGGGAGAAGAGAGAAGAAAATCCCATCTTGGTTTTGGTTTCTCTTGTGAAGGAGCCCTCAAGTCTGGTAACCTGAACCCTGGTCACTAGGCCCATTCAGGACTGTAACTGCCACTGCTAACTATATTGCTTCATCTTCATGGCACTATATACTCACACCTAATTTATAATATGGTTGCTAAAGATTAGCATTTTTGTGTAAGTAGTGATCACAATTAATAATGTGTAAGAATTAACTACTAGCTTCAAGTGTGCAGTTACTGAGTGAATTTGATAAGTTTACTTTTAAGTTTAAAATCAACCCAATTTGTCAGTTTTCCAGATGCTTCTATCACAGCAATAACTATTTCCCTTGTACACATGCAATTATACAGATACATTTGTATGTATATATGTGTACATATATATCCATAAACACAACTAGCTGAAAATATGATTAAAGATTAGTGGCTATATACTGTTGTGTATCCCAGTGTTATTATTTAACCTACATATACATATATATATACTTCATGACATCAAGAATATCCTTAGGCCCATCTCTTCAGCAAACACCTCAGGAAGTGCTCTTCATTCTTTGATTCAGTCTGCTTTTAGCGATCAGTACGAACCTTAAAAGAAATATGAACTGTGTCACTAGGGAACGGCATCCTCAAGAAAGGTAGAGAACTTTTCTCATAATAATCAGTAAGGTTCCTGAGAATAGATATCAATATTGATTGCATTGAAATTTTATCTTTTGAACATTATTACACTGTATATTTTGCAAAAGTGTCAGGGGTTGGAAGGGACCTTGGAGATCTTTGAGTCCAACCCCTCTGCCAGAGCAGGATCATATAATCTAGCACAGGTCACAAAGGAACACATCCAGGCGGGTTTTGAAAATCTCCAGAGAAGAAGACTCCACAACCTCTCTGGGGAGCCTGTTCCAGTGCTCTGTGACCGTTACAGTAAACAAGTTCCTCCTCACGTTGAGGTGGAACCTCTTGTGCTCCAGCTTATATCCATTCCCCCTTGTCCTATCACAGGGCAGGAGTGAGAAGAGGCTGTCCCTTTCCTCTTGACACTCAGCCCTCAGATATTTATAAACATTTATTGAATCCCCTCTCAGTTTTCTCTTCTCTAGACTAAAGAGCCCCAGGTGTCTCAGCCTTTCTTCATAAGGCATGTGTTCCAGTCCCTTAATCATCCTTGTAGCCCTCTGTTGGACTCTCTTTAGCAGATCTCTGTCTCTCTTGAACTGGGGAGCCCAGAACTGGATGCAATACTCCAGGTGAGTATTGATAGTGGTATTGATATTGAGTGATATTGATATTGAGTATTGATACTGGGTAAGCAAATAAAGCAAGAGGAACATTGTTAAAAAAAAAAAATCTATTACTCTGAAATGAAGGTTGATTCCACTTGTATAGTACAAACTGCTATTTCTACTGTGAGGCACTAACACAAAAGCCTACCTGTGTGAGAATGTGGGAAAATGGTGCTTACAAAGGCACTTGGACATTTGAATGAATAGCAAGTATGAAATGTTGATGTTAAAACAGCTGAGAGAAGGAACTTTGCATTTTAATGGATATATATATATAAGTTATTTCTATGATAGTTTACATATAGCATAGTTGTACTACCTATGCTTCAACTGTGTAGTTTCTGTAGTTTACAGTGGAAGAATTTTCCCCTTTTTTTCTAGTGTTTTGGCAAATAAAAAATTTTGGCAAAGTTATAATAGATTTAGATATTT
>JAAGNO010013039.1:82272-119388 GCA_033439905.1 Ceryle rudis | reverse complement strand
AAACAAACCCAAACCAGCGAAGAACCGGCCATCCCAGAGGACACAGAGAGCCCTGACGGGAGCAAGGTGCAGCGCGGCTCCCCCACCGCCCCTTCCCTGCCCTCAGCCCGCGCCTGCCCCAGCCTGGCCGGGCTTCCCCCCCTTCCCATCCCCACTCACGTTTTGCTCTCCGGACGGAGCAGCCCCGCCTCTCCCTCTCAGCACCACAAGGCTGGAGCGGTCCGCGGAGGTCTCCAGGCTGCGGTTCCCGGGGAACAGAATGAGATGAAGCGGCCTCCCTGCTGCCGCCTGCCCCGCAGGGCCGCCAGCAGGTCCCGGGGCCCTCCCTGCTCACTGCCCTCCCCCGCAGCGACCCCGTGCCTGGGGAGGGGTGCGAGGCGCAGCCGCCACTTACCCGGCTGGCCCCGGGTGAGCGGCAGTTAGCAGCGAAGCAGCTGCAGGTGTGGGGATGAGCTCCAGGTGCCGGGCAGCTCCGAGGCCTTCCCCTGCCTCACCCACCTGAGGATGGCCAGGGGCTGCCTTCCCCTCCACCTTCCTGTCACGGACACAGCTGCCCCGGGCAGGGTCTGTTTTGGGGCGGTGGAGTTGTGCTCGCAGCCATGATCTGGCCCCCTGAGCTCTGCAGCCCGGTCGGCTCCTGAGGTGGGGATGTGGTCACCCCCTAATAGCATCTCACGATGGGGCTGGAGAGCCCAGGGGCCATGTACCCCCATGTCCTGGCCTGTGTCCCCTGGGCTGGCTGCCATGCAGGGACAGCACTTCCCGTGGCCTCTCCCTCCACGTGTGGGCCGGGGCTGGGTGTTGGAGGGAAAGCCTTTGGTTGAAAACACCCGCCTGAAACAGGCAACAGTGGTGCCTTTCAAGGGCCGTGCACATGTCCTTTGAGATACCTTTAACTCATAGAACATAATACTTCAAGAAGCCACAAAAATCAAAGCGTACCTTTCATGGAGTACTCCTGGGGAGAAGGAAATTACTTGCCCTGAAATCTCTTCAGTACTGTGGGAAGAAAAACATACCTGCTTTTTTTGTTTCTTTTGTTTCTTAACATTAAGTGTATTTTTCCTCTTTTGCTGTTTTCTCTCAATTTCTTTACTGTTTGCTTTTCTACTAGCTCTTGTGTACTCACTTTTTTTTTTGGAGCTGATTTCTTTTTTTCCATTGCAGTTATATTGTCTTTAGGAACTATTAGAGAGGTCCAGCTTTGGAAGGAAATTTTCATGTAAGGTCCAAACCAGGCACCTGTGCGTTAGAGTCAGAGAATCACACAGAATCCCAGCATGGCAGGGGTTGGAAGGGACCTCTGTGGATTATCTGGTCCAACCCGCTCTGCTAAAGCAGATTGCGCAGGAACTTGTCCAGGCAGGTTTTGAAAGTCTCCAGAGGAGACTCCGCAACCTCTGAACAGCTGCTCAGAGGGACAGGAGACCATTTTGGAGGGTGGTCAAAGCCAGTTTGTGTTTCCTAATCTATAGTTGAGCCCCAAACTGTTATTAAAAACAACCTTTTTCTTATCCAGTTGACAGTCACTCCAGTGAGAAGACCACAGGAGATGATTCCAAGTTAGGCCAAACTCTTTCAATGTGTTTTTGATACATAGCAGACTTAAACTACTCCTGTTGAGTGTCAGTAGGGTCTGTACATCTGCTCTATTTAAATTCCTTTTAATTATTCCAGTCTTTATTGATGTTCTCATGAGATTTGGTGTGAAAAGAGCTCAGCAAGCCCAGTTCAGGAAATCAGAGAGTTTACTAGGTGTTTTTCCACTAGCATTTTTCACTTCTCTTTCCTCAGCTAACCTTCCTTTCCCCTGTTTATTTTTGGTTTTCACACTGCCCAGTCATTTTGCCATCGCTCACTGTCTTGGATATCTTCTTCCTCTTTCTCTGTGTTCATCATCTCCTATCTTCTCTCAGAATAAGGAAAATGCCACATACTGCAACTGTCCAAGAAGTTACTTCCAAATAAATTATTTCATTCGTATCTAGGAATAAATCAATGCAACAGTTGCTGGGCTTTGTGACCTCTTTCCAGGGGGTTATCTTTGCCTTTTGGTAGCAGGCAAGCAAGTTTATTGCTGAAGGAGCAAAAGATAAACCAATAATATTTAATTTTATGTTGCCAATCAGCATTCATTAGTGCATCTGGGAGAAAGATGAGAAGCAAGATTAAAGGGGTTTGTGTACGTGTATCTGCCTTAATATGGAAGTGCATTTGGTCTGGCTACCTGGTGTTAGAATAACCCCCTGTCTAAATTGAATTAAATATCGCAGTCAAATGTGGACATTTGCACATAGTAGGGCTGTTTAAAAAGGGAAATGTCTAAGGGAAGCCACCAGGAGTGGAAGACAAGCTGAAAGACTCTAAGGAAGGTTAAACCTTACTAACAAAAACCTGATAAAATAAATCCTCCCCCCCATCTTCTCCCCTGCTGCACACACAGATGTTTGCCAACCCCGGTGGAACAAGACAGATTACAAAGGAATTTCTTCCAGAGGATATCTTCAAAGGATGTGCACAGATGTATTTTAAAATAAATTGGGCGGGTATTGAATTCACATCATTATACTATATATATACTATATATACTGCCCATTTCTTCCTTAGCGGATGACTCTTGGGGATCCTTCTCTCATTAGGTCCCAGACAGGAAAAAAGCCACTTATTCATTAACTGCAGGACTGTGTAATCTGTTTTTTTTTTTTTTTCCATTGATCAATTAGTCATCATCCACAAAGGCCATAAGCTCCAACAGGCACCACTTTTCAGTTTCCCATGGATAGGCTCTCTCTGGTAAAAGCACAGTCATTTTGGAGTGTTCTTTATACACTAAAACGTGAGTTAAAGAAAAACTTAAGCCTCCACCTCAGCTGATGACCAAAGTGTACTCTCAACTCCCTCCGAGTGGAACGATAAATTTGTTCCTCTGTAATTTGTACTGCATGGAAGGTGAGAAAGAAAAGGCGAAGACTAACACAGGACCAAACACTACTAGTCTTAAGAGAAAATATTTACCCTTCAATAACACAGACATTCAATTCATGTTTTCCTGAGTATTGTGAATTTTCCTGACAGCTTGTGAATTTTCCTTCGTGTTTAATAATAAAAGGTGGCAATAACAGGAGAATGTTTTTGCTCTGTAACTGCCTCTTCTCTGGTGTCAGAGAGTAACCTCCAGTTTGCTCCATGAATGACATTTTACAAATTGCTGCTTCGTTTATTCAGTCCAAACATATTTTTTCCCTACCCAGGACAAACAAATGAATAAAGATGACTTTATGCAGTTTGATTGCTTTCTTCTGCTGTTATGATCTGCTGCTCTTTCTCATGGTTTGGTGGTTTGGTTTTTTTTTTTCTTCTATTCCCCTTCAAAATAGTTAGAGAGGCTAAGGCCAGGGGGGAAAAATATTTGGAATTCGGTGTTGATAAATGTGAGAGCTTGAAACTGGGAGGAACAAAACGCCACCACTTTTATTCTGTTACTTAGTGGAAGGAATATTTCAGCTGCTTTACACTTGCTGTGCCTACGCTCTAGGACCCTGCTTAAGAGCCTGGATGAAGACTACTATCAAAAGCTGGTAGTGTTCTCCTTCCTGAATGACTTTGTTCCTTTCTAGACCTCCCATTAGGAAGGAAAAGAAAAGGTAGAGCAGATACTGGAGTTCAAAGACAGGTGCTAAATATTGATAAGAGATGGGAGGGAAATTACTCTTAGTAGAGAACTGAAAAAAGATCTAAAGTGATTATTTTAATGAGAGGCTATTATAAAGATGCAGTGATTAGTAAATAGCATGCAGAAGGTTAATGAGTATCTACCGTTAGTCTAACTCGGAGTACAAGAATTAAAAAAAAATACATTTTCTGGAAGACAACTTGAATCTAGGAGCAGGAGTGAAAATGGCAAAGCAGTTCAGTATGAAAAATGGAAATGTTTAGAAAGGAAAAGGGGTCTCAAAACCAGGCTGGGGTCTCACAATGGTTCAGGAAAAAGTAGTGAACTCTGGACAGTGTGCACTGCAGAGGCAGAGGGTGGTACAAGGATGTCTATTTATTTAGGGGGCTCCAGATCTACTGTCACAGCAAATTCAGACCATAAAGTTAAATCCCAGAGGCAGGTGAAACGTACCCAACGCATGAGTGATTCCATTATTCTCCTTTATGGGTTTGTGGGTTTTTTGTGCTTTCTGCATATCCTTTGTCTTTTCTTTTCTGGGATAGGTTATTTTAGAGTGAGCTGGGCCACCAGTCCACTCAGGAATTGTAACGCTTAACTCTTCTCTCATGGGACAAGGTGATAACTCAAAAAGAGTAATGCTTTTTTTTTCCCCAGCTCTTCATTTTTCACATCTCTTTCATTATGATTCCTTCCATTTCCTGATTTGCCTTCTTTCTAAACTTTATGCTTATTGATTTTTGAAGATAACCATTACAGACATGTACTCATTTCCATGTACCATGAAGTCATTTGGGAGTTCTCAAAAGAACATTTGCCCAAGTAATGAAGACTGACAGTTCACCAACCTTTGCTCATGTGACAGCACAAAGTACTGTCTTATACCATCATTAAAGTGAAGCACCTTGAAGTCATTTATTAAATCACTGCCTTGAGATTATTAAGTGATGAATTAAACCCTGTTACATCTAACCCAGAGTTGGTAACTCAGCCACTGTTCAGCTTTCTGCAGCCTTGTGTCCCAGTCAGGCTCCCTGAAATGCCAGCAGAAACACTCTGTACTTTTCCCTAGAGCAAGTCCTAGATATGTTGGAGACTACAGTCTGAGGTATCCACAGGTGAGTGTCCATTGTAGCTGGCTGGTTTCAAGTGTTCCACAGTGGTTTGCTCTTTTAGCTGTTTAAATCACAGCCATACGTTATTTCTGGGTCCTTTTCAGGAGAACATAACATGGCAACAGTGAGAACTGCTGTCTCTTGTCTTACACTCTGTGAGAATCCACAGCCCTCTACTGTCCAAGAAGCATGAAACGTACCCAGAAATGTATAGCAAGGAACTGCCCGAGCAATGGGAGGCTGAGGTGTATCTTAAATGTTTCTACTGGAGACAAATTCCTCTTTTTTTTCCTTTTTTTTTTTTTCTTTTCTTTCTTTTCTTTTCTTTTTTTTTTTTTTTTTTTTTGTTCTCCCCTTTTGAATTTACTGTGTGAACCATCCCTTTGGAGTCTGTCAAATGAACCAGCTTTTCTCATAAAACCTTTAAGGACCTGAAGAAACTTGCTGATACATACCAGTGTTCCTGCACAGCTAGGTGTCTATATATGGAAAGACAAAGAGGTAACAGTGCAAGGCTCCTGCCGATCTGTCCATCTGCAAGACAAGCCTCATTTCTGGGGCAGAGCTGAGCACTGAGTCACAGGAGGGCTGGAGATGGCTCCCGACTGCCAGCGTGGAAGAAAGGGAAAGGGAGAATGACCCTATAGCTGTGCCCTGCATCATCCTGGGGCCACCTTTTACTCCAGCATTAGTAAAATAGTTGGGGGATCTCAGTTTTGGACGTAGCTGCTTACTGGGACGAAGCAGGTGGCACTCCCACAGCTACATTCTTCAGTCAATACAGGTTTGAGTCTTGCTAATGTTGCATGTGCTGCTACATCTTTCTGTCCTGGTGAAGCACACTCCAAGATTCTGCTTTGCCCACGGAGGAGTGGTCGGGAGTTAGCAGGCAGCATCAAACAGGAGGAATCCTCTTTCTTTTAGCTCATTCTGTGCAAATATCAGTCTTGTACTTTCGACTTTCTGTCCAGACAAAATAAGCTGCTACTCTTAGTTACTTGCTGTCGGTATGAACGTAATCCTGTAACATTAGAAAGCCAGTATTTACCAGTGCATTTACTTTGGAGAATCCCTGTTCTGCCTGTAAGAAAAGGTCGGGGTCGTTACCACCCTGTGGAAAGTTAGCATATGCTCTTGTTCTTAATTCGTGTTGATTTTTTGTTGTTGTTCAGATTTCACCCATGGTAAATATAATCTCTTCTTCGCAAGGAGAAAAAATGAAGGCTCTGGGAGGTTAATGAACTTGTTTGTTCGCACTGTTCTAATAGATTACATGCCAGAGTAAGAGCCAAAAACATGAGTTCTGATTGTGGTTCTGACATGCACTTGCAATGTAAGAGTACCGTTCCCTGAGGTTCATTTTCCCAGACAGACAATGAACTATGGGTCTCTTCATCTGAGGTTAATTGGAGTCTCTGTACCTTTCCTTAAATTAAAGAAATGCCCTGAGGAAACTGATGCGCTAAATGTGTCTTAAGAATTTTACATCCAGCTTAAGGTGGAACTGAGCAAGGAAAGACAAGTGATAGGTGGTGACCACAAGCTGAATACACCAGAGAAGCACAGCAGCACATACCAGGTGTGGGGCACAGGGATGATTTCCAGGGGAAAGCAAAACCACTGCCACTCTTCACAGTATCCAATTCCTGAAAGATCTGAGGAAATTCACATTTTAGACCCAATAGGACTGTGGACTAGGTCCACAGACCAAGTTACTCTGTAATGAAAAATATTGATTTTGCAGCTAGGAAAGTCTGCTTACTCCTGGCTGAGAAAACAGAGGGCAGACACCATAACAGTTTGTGCAATACAATAAAGGGAGCAGACTCCTGCTGCCCCAGCACTTGCCTGAATCAACAAATAACGGGTAGTATGAAAAAAGACCTGGTTTTTGAAAGGATAGCTCTGAAACTGAAGGGCTGTTTCAGGCCTAATTCATTCCGTTATGCTCCTGGGTGGAGGAAGATCAGTGTAAACTTCTCTCCATTTTTTCATGCCCTGTGGGCTTCTGGGGAGCATCCCTAAGGTCTGCAGAACAAGGAGAGGCAACCCTGTAAGGAATGAATTTTCTGTCTTCTCTGTGGGGGTTTTCAAGTTACAGATATTACCTTGGACCAGTAACTGTGGAGCCAAAAATCCAGAAGTAAATACTGGGTAGCCACCGTGAGCAAAGGGGGCTCACACATCTGGTGTAATCTCCTCCTGCTTACTCTGCCAAATTCCTTTCATCCATATGTTGTTTTCTTGAAAACACACAACACAGGAAAGTAGTAATCTGTGGTTGTAGGACATAAACCTGTAGGTGGAGGACATGGGTTTCTGTTGCTTTTGGAATTCCTTCTTTCTTCTAAAGTTAACTCTGAATCTCCTGGAGGACGTAATAAACACAAATAAAACCCTTCTTTTTTTTTCTCATACAAGCAGGAGTATTTTCACTTTGCTCTTTTAGGATGGCGGTAGTTGATGTTGGGTTCCTGAGTTAATAATGATTTTGCAAGTGTTCTTTCTAAAACCAGACTGTTTGTTTTCAGATGTAAAGCTGAAGTGTAGGAAGACTTCCTACACTAAAGTCACACTGCCTCCCAATATCCTAAGGCAAACCATCATTCCGATAAGTCGCTGATTGTATTTAGAGCTGCACCATATTGGAACCCCTGGGATAAACGAGGCTGAATCCACTCTTTCATCCAGGGTTTGGGTATGACAAATTCTAGACATGTTTCAGAGCCAAACTGACATATGGCTTAAAACCAAACCCAACCAACCAACCAAAAAAAAAAAAGACAGGAGGAAAGAGTTGGATTTTTGACGGGAGAATCATGAAATGGATCATATAGGGTTGGAACCACTTCTGTCATTAGCCAAGCAGAAGGGCTAGTTAATGCAATTAAAGATCCGCAGTCTAAGATATGACCACCACTGCTAAACACCGCTATTAAGGAACATCCTTGAGGCATCTCATCAGCCCTAATGTATTCTGCGTATTTCTGGAAAATAAATACCAAGTCAGGTCAGAGGCAAAGCCTTTAAATAACCCTACAAATCTGAACTGTCAAAGAAGCACTTTTAAAAACATCATTGGGAAAAGAAACAACATCCTTTGAAGTGGAGGCAGGTTGGATTTCAGAATGAAGCAGCTTCACAGATTTAGACACCTGCTTAATTAGAGGATGAATGTAAAATCCTTAAACTTAAAAGGCTTTTATGAGGCAGCACTTCAGAGAACGAGCATTCCTCTACCATCGGCAGAGAAGAGCTGTTGGCTATTATCTTTGGAGCTGGGTCAAAAATGAGTCTATTAGCACAAAGCACTCTCCATAGATGGTGAGATGAGCCATATGTAATTCCCAGACCTCAAATAGGAAGCATTTTGAAAGAATCAAGGAAAGCTGGAATCATGGATGCTTTTAGGAGGCAACACTCAAATCATCGTGCAATCAGAAAACAAACGGAGTAAGAAAAGCCTGGGTAGATAGATTGCAGGTACACAATCATTTCAACACAATACAGGAACATTGTTCATGGTACTGTTGTGGTTCATTCAACCCATTCAGGAATACTACAACAGGAGCTCTTAAAAACTACCAAAAAAGGAAATAAAAGAGATAAACCAGCCAATGTCTTTCCCATCAACTTCTAAGCAGGGAAAAAACAAAGCAGTGAAGAGGAGCTCATGAAAAGTAGCTTTAACAAATGCTTGTAAGAGCAAAGGTCTCTGCTGTGTTACTTTACAAAGTGGCAGAGGCACAACCACAATAATCAGCATCTGACAGAAAAATACCTGATTAGGTTTTTTTCCCCTCAAAAGAAGAGAAACTGCAAAGCTCATAACTGACAAGCGATGAAAACGCTAAGCTAACAGCAGGGAGTTTCCTTTTGCTGGTGCTCTGGCCTAATACGAAGGCAGAAAAGTAACGTCATCCTAATCAAAACCAAGAGCAAGGCTTTTCATATGGCACAAGGTTATTGCAAGACCTCGGTCAATGGCAAACTCGGATCTGACTGTTTATGTAGGAATGGAAGTTTGATGGACAAGTCCTACCTGTTGTGTGGAGGTGCGCTGGCATTTACCCAGGAGACTGCTGCAAGTCTCGTGTCTCTTCAATAATATTAAGAGGTCCCAGAAGAGCAGGTAGGCACCTTTACATCTCACTGGATTTATTGCAAGAAAGAAGAGCAAGAAAGTAGTTTCTGCTGAAGGAAAAGACCTTTCTTTGCCAGGCTATGACCAAAATATTAAGAGCTCCTCAGCAGTTCTCAAGGTCTGCATCCTTTATTCAAAGCATCATCTGAACAGATTAAAATATTTTTATTTAAGATTTTATCAGCTTTGTAACTTACAACAAAGATGATGAGAAATATTCATGAAAACATACAAAAATTCTAATAGATGACAACAATTTCCTGCTGTGGATTATTTATTTTTATTCCCATTCATAGTTCACTGTCCTTTACAAAACACACTGTTTAACTTTTCAAAGTAGCCTTGTTCTTCTTTTAAGACATTGTTTTCAGACTGCTTTTTTAAATTGCCTTTATCGTATTCAATGCTGAAAACAAACTAAAGAAAATTGAGCAATTTATTCAATAAAAATATAAGCAGATATACTGCAAATAAAACACATGCTTGGGAAACAGAAATAATTATTAGAACTTGAATACAGCTTAGGGCAAAACCAATCTATTTTAGAACTTAAAATATCCATGATGCAACTAATGTAAAATACAAATGTAAGCGGCCTATTAATTCCTGTAACATAAAATGAACTAAAAAAGACTAGGAGGCCATAAACTAATTATTTAAAAAGCTAAATGCCAAAGCACATATTTTACTAGAATTTCTACCCCAGTGTACTGTAAACATTCATACTGTATTAGTTCTGATATCAAAGTACAATCAGTGGTTGTGTTCTGCAAGGCTTAGTGTACTGGCTTCTGGTTTTGTTCTAATACTGCCCCATATAAGAAGTGGGATACCATAAACACTTTATATAGTATTGCTGCTACATCAGCCTGCTCCCGTATGCGACGGCAGTGTTTTGGGAGCGGGTTTCAACTCTGTTGTTCATCCCTAATGCAAAAGCTCAGCTATGTCAGTTCATTTTTCCAACGAGACCACCACCAAAAATCCTATTCCATTCTTCACCGCTTTGTGGACTTGCCTACAACTTCTGTCTATAAACAATTTATCATCTTTGAGTCATGAACTATAGCTTTTCTCAAGCCCCGCCCCACCCCCAAAAGCCAAAGGGTGGACATCCTCTTTCCTGACAAGCAGACAGACTCTGACACTGTTATCACTCTGTGCATCAAGACCAACCTCACTCGGGGAGATCTAAGCCTCCATGAGGCCCAACATCCTGTCTTGGTTTCCTTCTGAGCTGGAGCTTTAGCATAAGTTTAAATAAAAGTAAAGAGCTTTCTTTTTGTTTCTGCTGAGGAGGAAATTTCATTTTTCCTCCGTAGAAAAACATGAGGCTACAGCAGCTCACAAATTTGTCACCGCTAACCTGGAAACTCTCAGGTAATTTTACCTGAAAGTGAATGCAAAGATCCACAAGCTGAAGCAGAACATGGCTGCTTGCCTTCTCTGCTGCTTAAGCTTCGCTGAAAATATCAAAGCCACGATCAGTTCTCTCCACTCAATCTCAGTTAGTTTCTGAGGACAGTTTAAGGCCTGGATCCTACATTTTAACATGAACCAGAAAAATCAAACTCAGTCTGCCTCGAGGCCTGATCTGTATCAGCAAACCTTCTCTGAGAAAGATTTTCTCCCCTCGGAGATACTCACATTGTGAGTATCTCCTTGGAGCCCCAGATCGTACTGCTGCTTCTGGAGGAGGCCCCTGCCATGCTCCTGCAAAGGGAAAACACCAGAAGACTTATGGCATCCCACGTGTTACAGATTTTCTTTTCAGGCATGAAGATACTATCTGATCAGCGGCCCGGGCAACGTAAAACTGTTATGCAAATGTTGTAATCGCTGCAGCTACTCTTGATTTTCTGCACCTGCAAAAAGATGGGAAGGAATTCACATTCTTGGGCTAGATACTGTGCTGGGGTGAATTTACATAGTTAAACTGAAATCAAAGGAGCTGCACTGATTTATAGGAGCTGAGGGTCTGCCGCAACATTTCATACCCGCAGAGAGGTCTCAAGTCCTTTTCTGATTCCCCCGTTTCCTGTGTGTGGAGGTTGTAAATACTTGATATTGACATTCCCGTTAGAAAGTTTTTTTCAGCTCTCCTCTTTAGAAAGACCAAATGATCTTCTTCAATATCCTGTGCATTTAAATAGAAAGTTACTGTTTACCTAGAAGCTTACCTGGGACATAGAAGTAAGCTAGTTTAATTTCAACAACTTTTTAACATAGTACCCTTGACACTCCAGCATTGCAATGTTTCTGATGGCCTCTGATTAGTAAAACTCCCTAACTGTATATGCACATACAGAAGTGTGAAAGTTACACTAGGATCTATATTCGTGATGTCTTATTGCTTTCCATTTTCATTACTCAGTAAACCAGGCTACAGCTTTAGGATACTGCACTTAATTATGAGAAGGAGTTATCTGACTATTTGCATTTTAACTGCATTAAAAATGTCAGTACCTATTCTAGGTGTAATAGCCTAAAAGCCTAGCCTAGCTCATAAACTCACAAGATGTATGAAAACAGGTTTTCGTATTCCCCTGAAAAGTATTTTTTACAACTGTGCATTTGCAAGGGGTCACAAAACTAGCAAAGTATTTATTTTTTCAAATGAAATGTCCACAGCCTGTAGAATAATTGAGACAGATGCTAATTAGGTGTACAGAAAGGCCACTGAGGATAATTTATATATCCCCCTGCAACGGAAAAGAAAAAAAAAGAATAAATGTTAATTGCTTATATTATGCATTAAATGATTTTTAGGATGGCACTAAATTAGCTGCAAATATTATAATTACAAAGTACTGGGTAATTCACTAAAAGATTAATTGAAATGATTAAGTGCAAATTGCAGAATTTTGCAAGGTGGTATTAATACTTTCTGCACAGAAATATAAAGAAAAAACAACGATCATGGTTGTTACTGGCCATTTAATGAACTACTTTATGCACCTCAGGAAAGCATCAGTGGCCTCTCTTTTATGTGCCCTTGTCTCAAAAGGGTGTTACAGGATTTTCATGGGGGAGATGATTGTAGTGCTGATAAGAATCAGAATGTCAACCAGTCTATTTTAAGGACCGAGTTTGATCTCAGTGATATCGGAGCCCCACAAACACGCTGGTTTACAATCTGTGTCCAGCAGCCCTTTCTGAAAGCTGCAGCAACTCTGGCTCTTTACTGAGTAAGAACTTAAGCAACTGCACCTGCAGTTTAATGCACTCCTCATCACCCACAAAAGGAGGCCCCTTTCAAGCAAGACGC
Organism: Ceryle rudis; assembly: GCA_033439905.1. Classification (NCBI taxonomy): domain Eukaryota; kingdom Metazoa; phylum Chordata; class Aves; order Coraciiformes; family Cerylidae; genus Ceryle; species Ceryle rudis. The sequence continues at coordinate 107,188 of JAAGNO010013039.1, read as the reverse complement.
TTGGAAATACCACCAGGCAGCTACAGTTTGAATTCTCTTTCCTGAATTCAGTGCACCAGCCTCCTGCACACAGGCTTCATATTGTGCTGCACGGAGGTGGAAGGGGATGGTGATGAACCTGGGGAGTGGAGAGGGACTTGAAAAGTTCAGAACAGATCTCTTACCTAGGAGCATTCTCTATTTTAAATACAGGATACTTTTCTGAGTTTGTTATCTATTTATTACAATCTCCTGGCCAGTTTTGGGGGGGTGGGGGGGTTGTTGGGGTTTTTTTTTCCTGTGTGTGCGGCTTAATATTTAATATAATTCAAATATTGTTATTTAGAGAGTGACAGTGGAAACCAGAAGAGAATTCAGTATTGGGAATAATTCTGGACTCCCGAGGTCATGAGAAGATGACGTTTTCGTGTTCTTTTTGCATATCACAGCCATAATGACGATGAGTGTGAGATGTTTCACTTTTCATTAAGACACTTGCTGTATGTCATCGCAAGAAGCGCCGCAAGTAGTGAAATGCTGTAAATGAAAAGAAACGTCTCATGCCTCTGGCTGGTTGCAACAGGAAGTACTTATGATGCTGTGATGCTCAATGTGCAGGATACATTTTAAGGGAGTGTCTCCTATTTCTACAGGCTTAAATTTACCCATGTGCAGAGGCATGAGGACAGCATGTATATCAATTGATTTCCCCTTAAAAAAGGGGAAGACTCCTTATCAATTTTCCATACAAGACTGAAATCCCCCCTGACACCATGCTAGTTAAGAAATTTTGACTGTAATTTCAGCTCAACCTTCTAATCTGTTTAATGTGAAGAGTCCAATTCAAGAACATAAGAGATTTTCTGGATTTTTTTTCCTACTCAGTAGCTCAGTTTAATGTGTGTTTCAGCTCCTTTCACTTGAACAGATCTTCCTTAAACCTAATCATGTGCAATAGTGAATAAGAATGGCTCAGTAAATCTGGGCAAAAAGGCTCATCTAACATTAAAATGAAGTCTGCACACAACATCCATTAGGACAATACCGAGAAGACCCATACGGGATTAGAAAGTCAAATTTAAAATGATTATATACGTTGCAGTCTTGGTAACAAAAGGAAATAGGGATATATTAAATACAGAACTGATTTAAGAGATGAAAGAGATGGGAATCTCATAGCCAGATACCCATGCACAGAGCCTCTGAAGTCAATGCAGCTGGACATTATTATTTGTGTTACTCTTATCAAGCTCTGACAGATATTTGTACCTCAAAAGGTTCATTACCGAGTGAGAGATCGGAATCACAATTCCTTATGCACTAGAAGACAGGGCATAACACCAGCAATATGCAGGTCCAAAAGAGCAAGGTTGAAAATGAGAGGCCAGAAAAAAAAGGAAAAAAAGGCAAAAGCATAATTTTTAGCAGGTGTCTGTGAAGTTGCCTGAAAACGCAGACTCTACATTCTCTGCTGCTCTGTGCCTGGCCAGTCTCCATGCGTTGATTTGGAGAGGTGTAAAAGCCACTTGAAAAATTAGCTGAGAACACTCGGCTCAGGGCTTCAGAAAAGGCAGCTGGAGGTTGCCATGCCCTGGCACACGTCAACCGTACGTGCTTGTGTCTGGCCACACTCGCTCTTCTTGCTGACGCTTTCATAGCCAGGAAGGGGACTAAGTGACACGTGAACCTGGAGCCCAAATAGCAGTGAAACACTAAATACTGTTTGCCCGTGGCAATTTTGTCTTATTTTGTACGAAGCCTGCATCACTATTGAGAGAAAATTATAGATTGAGTTACTCACAAATGTACGACAGCAGTTACTTTCCAGCACTGGCATTCACAAATGCTGGCACAGCAAAATATTAAAAGAAAGTCATAGCAAAACAATAAACATTCAAAAAGCAGTGGCTAAATACAGTTCATAACTGTTAGGCAAAGCTACAGCAATGCTCTTAGACTGGTACCTTATTTTACACTGAGATTACATAGACGAGTTCAAAAGTATCTTGAATTTAGACCTTTGTAATTACATTGTAATTACAGTGTCCTGGATAACAAAATAAGAGCTTGTAAAATAGGTATCTTATTAATCTGAAAAGAAATACTCCCTTTGTCTGACACAGCCAGTTGGTTTTGCCTTTGCTGGTATAGATTTGGTTTTTGATGGAAAACACTCTTTAATATGTAAATACAACTGATCCCGAGGAAAAAAAAAAATCATAAACCATCAGTAACAATATACTGCATTGCCCTTTAAAGCTGCACCATTTTTGATGCACATTATGAACAGATTTCATGCTGGTTTGACCAACACTTTTCTTACAGCGTCAAAGTATATTAGTGTGAAATGTTATTAAGAGGTGTGGAGTCCTCTGAAGTCTCCTCCCTTGTTCCATAACATTTTGTGTCTATTAAAATATCGGTTGAACCCAATGAAATGAGCTGATTCAATCTCATCCCACAGTCTGAGCTTGTTCTAGTTTTGTTACAGGACCTTCAAAAGGGTTGTGTTATTTAGCGTCAGAGAAGAATCCTACATCACACAAATATTTGCCAACCGAACCCCAAATCCAAACACTCAATTTTTCAAGGTTTTTGTTTAGCAAGATTATGACATTTAGCAACAACAGCTAATCCCCCGGGTGAGTTATTCCACACAACCTACTGCAGGGTTTTTGCAACGTCCTCTGCTACAGCTGAATACTAGGTGAGCTGGATCACTGCTCTGAGCTAAAAGCACAACACCTTTTAGAGAAAAGACCTGAAAAAGACACCTAAGTCTGGGTAATTCAAGTTCTCTCCCTGCAGGGGAGAAGAACTGAGAACTCCAAGCTGCACAGCTGAATTCTGGTAGCGCCAGAACCCAACCCTGAAACCCTGGCTCTATCCATAGGAATCCTGATGGAGACTTAGGTGTGCAAATGTGGATGCATTGGCCTGAACGATGACTGAGCATCCCAAGTGTGAGAAGACTAAATTAGAGGTCAGGTTCACTAGCAACAGATATGAACTGCTTCAGCGAAGCCACAATGGCTGGTATTACCTGAGGAGCTGGTCTAAGTGTCGGCGCCTGATGTACGTTTCTGTGCGCGCACAGCGACCGACCTGTCTAACAGCAGCCACCACAACTGATCCTTTAAGACTGCAAGGAATGACGGTGTCCTTTCACTGTACAAATGACGTGACTTGCACACCTCCTCAGGTACAAGTGCACTCATCCAAAGGGCGCTGAAAATGAATACAAGAAGCGGGATTTTGAACTCTGGTTCAACAGACTGGTGCAGCTCACCCACCCTGGAAAACACAGGACAGCCGTTTTAGTAACCGGGGGGAAACAGATTTCTACTGATGTGATTGGAAAGCACTACTTAAGGCTATTCATATCCTTACCATTTTGAAAACTCAGAATAGAAATATGAAATATTTCCATTCTACCGCCTTGATTCAACATCAAAATTCAATTATCTTTTAGAAAACGTAGCTGCTGCCGATTTGGAGACCCTGCATTTGCAGCTGGGTGTGTCGATGGTTCTGATCATACCTTTATGCCTGTAAATATGGTCTAAGGGCCTCAATTAAGACAGAAACTCAAGCCCCACCTTTTCAAACAAAATTAGACGCGTTCACTAATACTATCTGAAAACATACAAGCGTAGCGAGTCTTTGTTCACTTATTGTAAGCTTGTTCTCTATTATTGCCACGTTTTAGATAATGACATCCAGTACTAATATTGGCACATGGCACCTTCTTTGAGTCAGGCTGTCTTTTATCATCTAAGTTAGCAATAAAACGCCTGAAGTTGACTACTAATATACAGGGCTGTTTGGTTTTTTTTTGAGTTATGTCAGTAGCTGTGTAACTCTCAATATCACAGAGAAGTCTTACAAAAAACCAAAGGCAAGTGTTTTACATTAAATCTTATAAAACTGTACATAATAATAGTCTACAACATGAAAACGGCCATTAAACTGTTGTAGTAGTTATGAAATGTAGTAAATATAACAATTCTAACGTTTCATATATTTATCAGATTAATCACTGCATTCAAACAGTTGTGTTTGTGTATATATATATTCAATGGCACTGTAAACTGTTGTTGGAAAACACACATTAACTCTTAACCCATTAGAAGTTATTATAGTACTTTTTCATCCAAAAAGTTAAAACGCATCAATGTATCATTGCTTACAGAAAAAAAAAAACCCCAACCAACCAACCAACCAACCCACAACCTTGTAATATAATGCATATTTTGACAATTTCTAGGGTAATAAGATGAGGCATAACAGGGAACGTTCTAGATTTCAAATTGTTTTACATTTACACCTAACGTGATACAAAATCTTAAACATTAAATGTAATTAAATAATACACAGTTTATGAAACGGTTGATTTCAGAGATCCACAATGCACAAAACCTAGTTAGTGTCTAACGGGACTTCCCAATAATTTATATCTCTGTGACTTTTATGGAAAATTTAAGTTGATTTCTCTTTAACATCACATAGGCAAAGTAAGTTTGAACTGAATTCTTTTTCTCTGTACAGAGCTGCATTCAACTGGATAAAACATTAGTATGTTGATTTATGTTTCCCATTGCTGGACGTTCATCCAATGAGCCTTGAGCATATGCTTAAGCACCTGGTAGTAGCATTTTATGGGGCAGGGAAACTCGCTATCTATATCCCTCGGTAAATAAAGTGGGTCTAATTTTTCGTTAAGGCAACTATACTGATGTATTAGACACACCATGTGCTTTCATGTTGCTTCCTACAATCTAAACAGTAAAACTGAAGTTTCAAACGTGCTTTGATCTTCTTGACCACTTAGGAATTTCATCAAGCTGGTTGAGAGTACTTCACCTGAACAGGCTTTACAACTGTAGACACAGCTCGTTGGCCGATTGCTAGAAAAATCAGGTATGTATTGGCTTGAATTTGAAGACTGACCATTCATATAATTTATCAGAAAAATTAAACGAACAAAACCAGCCAGTCAGATTCCAGCGAATGAAACTGAGAAAACCAGTAATGCACGCATTGACAATTTCTGTATTTTCAATTATTTCTACCCCATAACTTAAGCTGCTCAGACCCCTGTCATCATTCCCTCTGTATCTTAGGTGGGCTTTGTCAAAGGCTATCTTCAGACATCATAAGCGATGACACTTGGCATCTGCCAACTCCAGCATATCGTTTAATATTTATTCTACCGTATCACATAAACTAGAGAGCCATTTAACTTTGTTTTCAGTTGGGTAAGGCTGTAGGCATACACGACAGTGAACAGAAACGCCTGTGCAGTGGCTGCCAGGCAACAGAGCTACAGTGGCCAACGCCACAGAACTGCTAGTGTGGTTAAAAGAACAAGGATGGAACTCGGGGCTGGATTGCTCCCATTTCCAGTTACACTGTGTTTAGAGGATGACTTGACAGTGCTTGTGGTGGTTGTGGGGTCCATCTTTTTCACAGTTGCTTTTGGTTCGTTTCTGCTTTCTGGATGAGTTTTCTTGTCCTTGAGTATATCTGAAAACAAGAAAGTAAACGTAGGATTAATCACACGTCTTTTAAATAGCGCGTTTAAATTCTATCCGCTGCGGGAACACGTTGTACACAGTCTGGATAACTGAACTCTGTATGGAGAGTGATGGGGCGCTTGTATTAATGTTTTAATTGGACCCAATGTGGCCACTGCTTTGCTCAGCAAGTCTTCTCTGACTGGCCTGCTCTGCTTGTCTACTCGTAGACACAGTCTGAGCAAAATAATAGGTATTCTGCATTACCGTGGCTGGTCTGAGAACCTGATTTTCTCCCATGAAAAATACCTTGAATTTCACCTGCGATGGGAACTGGCTCGTGCATTAAAACACGACGTTAGGGTTCAGTGGCTTTGTAACGCCCCAGTGAAACACTCGTTGAGTTGCTGCAGGAGGAGACTGGAGAGCATTTTGAGTTAATGGAAGAGTCGACTTCCCGGCTTCTTTCTGCTTGGCCACTACCTTTAAAGTTAAAGTACCTTGATACGGTACAACCAACCTGGCAGGAAAGATGGCTGACATGAGGAAACGTGTAGGTGTCTCATATTCCCTGTTCATCAATATTGGCCAAAAAGGTAGCAACTAAGAGAAAATGCTCTGAGTTACGTCTCATTGTTTTTCCTAGTGAGTAAAAGTTTGGGTTTTTTTGTTTTTAATGTATGGAACAATATCACTGAGACTTTTTTCTCCCTCCAGATGCATTTTAGGGCAATTCTGGGCATCCTTTATATAAAGGACTAGATTCATAAGAAAGTAGTAGTAGTAATAGTAGTAGTTGTCCTTATTGTAAAGCCCGGATTTTTTTAAGTGAGAAAATGACCGATAAGGGTCCCCAGTTATCTTGACATTCCCAAGCTATTTGCAGGTATTACTGAGATCACACTGCCCTTCAACCCTCTCATTGGCATAGGGGTGGGGTGGGGGGAAATAATTAAAAAAAAAAAAATCACTATTTCATCTGATGATGGGATTTTATAATCAATCCATAGAAGCATACCCTCGTGCCTGGCAAAACATCCCAAATTTCTACCTGGAAGAATTTATAAATTAACAGTAATTATTCAGATCCAAGTCGATAATAAAATGATAGTAATGAATGCAGTGCACATACAGAAGAAAGCAAACGGCATAGGTTTGTAATGCAGTTTAAACAACAGTCCAATTTTAAAATAAAAAAAAAACCCCACTGAATCACAGAAGCAAGTTCCTGGCAGAAACTGGAAAGATGGAAAGTATTCCAGAAATGTAAATGCAATCTGAGATCACTGTCTGCATGTCAGTAGTTCTGAACAACCATCAATAAACTCACTCGATAATAAAAAGGAGCCATTGTATTGGGAAAGCACACATTGTTCTTTTGCCAGCAGAAACCGTAAAAGAAATGCGATGAATTCCCCCGCTTTATCATAATATCAACATTAATTCCAGAGGAGTGTGTGATTCCTAGGCCTGACTCAAGGGTGCCTGCGGCGAAGGGACGGTGGCTGGCAGGGTATGCGGTGGGGAAAGGGCAGGCCTGACACCGAGCTCACAATTCTTCCTGGCAAAATGCGGCCGTAGTCCCAATTCCAGCTCGTGATGGAGCTGATGGAAAGGAAGGGGAGAAAAAGCATGCTCTAAATGTTTAGAAACTATCAGTATTCTGAGGACACTTCAAAGAAAAATGGACAACCTTAAGACTGTCATTAAAGTAAATTAAGAATAAATCATGGAAATAGGTGTGTTCTGACACTGCCTAGACTCCTTTCCATCACTGTCATTCTCCTTTTCGACTGCAGTAAAGGCACTGCTTCTCTGCTGCCTCTTATATCATCCCAGCCTGCTGACTTCAGCTCTCTGGGGCCAGCTGATTAAATTAAGACCTCACTCAGGTAAATCTATTCCCCTCTTTCACTTGGCCATGTCCAGCATTGTAACTTGATTGGTGTCTATAAATCGGGCAGACTGAAAAGTATTAATTCGTTTATTTTCTTAATATTGACTTAACCAAAAATCTAAGGTAAGATTTAATGCTATCAGAGAGGCTGTTGGTTTTTAAAAGCTTTCCTCTCAGTGACTGCTTAATGCACTACATAACAAGCGTTAAATAATACATTAGAAAATTCTGCCTTTACCCTTTCCACATTCTGAATTCTCTCTCTGTCTTTACAGCAGAGTATCTGCTGATGCTATTCACGGCCAGTTCCGATTTGGGATTTAATTGTGCCAAATTGGCATTTTATTTTAAATTCTCTTCTTAAAAACTAAATAAAAATAGCCTCGGTCCTATTTCAGTTCAAGAACTTTTTCAATCCTGTTTTAAAGGCAAAAATTTCAGCAGTGTAAAGATTTCATGTTTTATTCCAGTTTCCTCAGAGTTCCTGTTGCTTACTCACTCCAGGGTTTTGGCTGAGAGATTCTGAGTTAAATGAGTTTTTCCTCTTACATCTTTTTCTCCGAGTCAGAGATGGTTATGTTCAGTCTACTACTGACATTCAAAAAAAAAAAAAAAAAAAAATAGTGAGCGTGCTAAAAAAAAGAAAGTGTCAGTGTGAAGACTAGCGCAGAAATGAAACTCCAGTCTCAACAGAGCAAAAGCCCAGATGTTCAATACCCGTGAATCAAGCCCCCAGAGTATAACTTCATAACACCAACCAAACCTCGCAACTTCGCTTCGTTCTAGTATTTACCTTCTGTGTTTTAAAGGCTTTATGCTTCCTAATTAAAAGCTTTCTCCCTTGCTAGAAACTTCCTTCCCATCACCCATCCCTCTCTGCTTTCCAGAAACGGAGTGGTTAAAGTCTTTGAAGGCTTCAGCTAACCTCAGCCTGACACATGTGATGGCCTTTTGAACACTGGTATATGAATATTATTCTACACTGTTTATTTATCACTGCCTCATGATGGTGATACAGCCACTGTAGTAGCTGCTGTGCTGTGTGAATATTCAACTCCTGTTAGCGAAGGCAGCTGACTGCCAGAGCAGTCTTTGGGAACAGCCTTTGGGGACTCTCATCGAGGATGAGGCTTGCCGGGGTCAGTGAAGATGGCTCAGTCACTGTAGGCGCTGTGATTACCGGGAGTGGAGGCAACAGCTCAGTCCAGGGGATTGAGTCCACTCCCTTAGCTGAACTTTCATCCGTGTTAACTGCTGTTAAATTCACAACTTGCCGATGTAAACAAAGCACGTAATGAAAATTACTTGACCTCGATGTTTAGAGCGTTTTGGGTTATCTTCACCTCAAAGATCTAACCGCAGATTGCTACCCAGTAATGCGCGTGCCGCTCAGGCAGCACTGAACTCATAAATACTCATACGGATCGATGCTATTCCTTAGAGAGACTGGCTTAGGATAAAAGGGAGAGTCAAAACTGTCACTGTCATCTAATTTAGGAACAGGAAACCTCCCCTATCTGCCTTTCGAATGCATGTGGTGAGTCACAGATGAAAGCACACCTTAATCTTAGCCAGCAATGACACAGGGGCAAAACAACATGATTATTACTTTTTTAGGTTATTACCGGGTTATCTGACAGAAATTCAAGTTGTATTGCACCCCATCTGTTAGTTCCTCTTCCCGAGCAAAAATGATTTGCTGTTTGCTGCTGATAGGGGTTATTTTACCAAAGGTGTAACTATTTATTGGTGTACTTGCATGCTATTGCTGTCTGATGAACACTATCAGCAAGGTCTACTTAAATGTCTGCTGAGGTTTCCTATTGTCCTGCCAAAGGGATGAGCAAGTTCATCAACATAACAGAAACCCCTTTCTGGTTTTGTCCTTCTCTTGACCTGACACGAGCTCTGTCTTTGTGATTGCAAATTACCAGCACGATAAGGAGACTTTCCCTGCAAAGATTTGCCAGTGCCACTGAACCCTCCTCATCTCCTGTCAGAATCTCAACTCAGCGCTGTCTCCGCTGAGCTGAAGGGTAAATGCAGAGACTCCCTAGACAGAGAAAGTATTTCAGGAGAGAAGGTAAAAAGCAGGAAGGGGAGGGCAGCTGAATGGGCTGATCTCACATCAAAGGGAGCTGGATTGGTTTGGGGGAAGCCTGTGTTTGAGTTGCCCGGGTACCTTTCAGATCCCAGCCCTCGTAGCCCTTCACCTCTTGGGGCTGGGCAGAGAGGGCCACGGGCAGACTGCATTGTGCAGACTGCATTGTGCACCAGTGCAAACACCAAGGTGTAGTGCCTGAGGACACAACATGCTTGTGCCACAGGACCTGTGCTCCTCAGGGGGTGTGCCTGTGAGCAACCAACAGCCACGGGGCCTGCACACATCTAACGACATCACACTGGACAAAAGCGCAACCCCTGGGAGGGGATTCTGAATAAAAACAAAACGGAGAGATTGGCCAGACTGGTCCTGTAAATGGGAATTACAGTAGCCCGGCTTCTAATGGAGTGGGGCACTGACAGCCGGGATCAATGCTCATCGATCCACTATGCCCACAACCAAGTGGAGATTTTGAGTCTGTTTCCATCAGTTTTACACCATGAGCTGCTACGAAGAACTTTCAACCCAGATATTTGGGAAGAGAGCGGGGGGACAAAAGGCTAGAATGTTTATTTCTGTTTTCCCACGTCAATTCTGTGAAGTCAAACCTGTCCATTTCTCCCTAGACTTTCATGCAAACACCGTGCTTTGAAAAGACAGAATGTCAGCATCTGGGCTAGCAAATTAATGCCTTGGTCTTGAATGCCTCATCATAGTTGTAATGATATTCATAACGAAGGTCTAAAGTGAACTGGTCAGCACCTGCATTTCCTCTCCACATTGTGGCTCAGTTGCTTGATAAATTTCTTTTCGATCACAGGCTTGGTTTTGGCCGACAGCTTCATAAGAAAATTAAAGGTAGGTGCAACTTGGTGGAACAGGCTCTTAAATTACAGTAGATGCTGCAGTGTTATTATTAGCTTTTTATCACCTCTGGTAGGAAAAGCTGAAATTACTTTTACATATTCAAAGGAAGGAGGCTCTGAAATTGCAAAACAATGCTGTCGTAATAAAACGTACCAACAATTTCCTAATAATCTATTATCCTGACATTAAGACCAGTACTAATTATTTCCAGTTACAGCCGCAGCACACAAATGGAAAGGGGAATGCTGTGGAAATGTGAGAACACCAAAAGTGGGATAACTCGTGATGCAATTCTCCAAATTCTGGAGTCTGTTACCGTCCGCTATATAATACTAGTCAGTAGAAGGCAGGTGTAATACGGCCCTTTTGGAGCCAGAAAGAGGGAGTAATTAACAGCTCTGAAGCCTCCCACACATGTACTGTTCTACCTCTTTCTATTTCAGCCTGAGAACTACAGTGTCTGTATAAGCCTTCTCCCCGCACACCTTCTTATGGAAACAGTCTTAGGAGGGAAAAAAAAAAAATCTCTAACCAGAGCAGGGAAGAACTACAAGAGTTACAACTAAACAGGTCACTCTCCTCACTTAACTCCTGAGTCCTGGTAGGTTTAGGGCAACCTCCCCAGGAAGCTCATGGGATGAGATGATGGGGGTTAACTGATGTGCTCCATTTTGGTTCAGCAGTCTTTCTGCTTCTCTTTTTAAGGAGCATGTTACTGAAGAGGAGCTGGCCTTGGGGGGATAGTCATAAACTGGGACTAGGCTTATCTGTGTCCAATTTTTAATTCTGCATTAAACTCTCTGTGATCTTTGGCAGATCACTTCTCCCCGTAGGCCAGCGAGAGAAGTACTTTATTTCCTACGCATTTTGCACATTCTGCTTGTAAATTCTTCAGGCTGAGAAGAACCATACCCACCCTCCTCAAGAAATAACATTGGCTGGAACTTTCAGGAACTACTGTTATATATATATATCTATATCTGTAAAAGTCAAATGAAACAAAGAAAAAAATGCAATAAAGAAAAGTCAAGAACAATCGTGAGACAATCTGAGATGTCAGGTGCTGGAAGCCACACTTACATGAAACGGCAACTCCTTCCCCCACTCCCAATCTTTTTGTCTCTATACATTTCAATGCAATATATACGTAGAGAGAGAGAATAGGACGTTACCTCAGCCGTACTGCTCTAAGGAAACCTGTCACCGTGTTTGTTTGGCTTTTGATATACAGCTGCCATAGCAAACCCTGCACGATTTTCAGGAGTCACAATAAAATTATATTAGTTCTGAGGGCTAAAAAGTAAACCCACACGTACAACTGCCTCGGCTCCTGCCATGGCAAATGTCAAGATAGAACAATCCATCTTTTCCTCGGGAAGAAATAACCTAACCTACCAAACCTTGTGTGATTCAGCAGGAGTTCCATTAATCAGTCAGTCATTTGCGAGAAAAGGTTTTGGCATTTTGTTTATATTAATACGGGACTTATTCAAATGCAGACAAGCTGAAAGTATAAGCTTAAAACATGCCAAACATCTTTTACATTTCCTGGAAACATCTGTTTTCAGTCTAGTCCTAGGCACATGTTTGTGGTTGCATGTTTAAGCTTGTTTAGTTTGCCAGATACCTCGTACATATTGCAGCACAGCTGACATGATATCCTGAAACACAGCATGGAAGTATCTGTAAAACATGATGTTCCCAGTAAATCTGTTGAACTTTCATTGTAACTTTCTTGTAATGAAAGAAACAACTAAAAAGCTCTGTGACAGCCTTCTGCCATCGCTGTATGGTGCAATTAATTAGTTACGTTTAGAAATTCTGCACACGCCTGACTGGTAATATCCAGAAGACCGAGAGCGATCCCGATACCGCATGCCTCACGTGTTCAAAACTCCTATTAAACTTAATGGGAGTTTGGGGGGATGCGAGGAATGCAGGATTGACCTTTATGGTTAAAGATGAATGTGTGCTCTAGACTTCAAAGATTAGGTGCCCCTGCCAGTCTGGAGTGTGCAAGTGATCAGCACGCCAAGTGCCGAAGGCATCTGCTAAATATCACGCCACAGCTCAAAGATGTAATTAAGAAAAATATAAACTGGCTCAAGGAAGAAAAATATTAGTAATAATTGAAAATGCTTTGGCTGCTGCTTTTGTCCTAATGATCTCATTAGTTTTGGTTACAGAAACAGTTCTCACACTGGCTGACGTGGGGCGTGCTTTGTTTGTGCTCTCATTCTACCCACATCTTTCCCAGTTAACTTTTATTGCTCGATACAAAGGTCAAATCGAAGGCTTAATTAAATTGTATATGGGGAAACTATAAACTTATTTTGAAAGGGAGTACAAGAACATTTAAAGCCATCCCAACTCCTCTCCCCCAGACACTCCTTAATTTCTCAAGAAGAAAAAGAGCGTGTGTTTTTGGCGCTCTTTCCCTTAAGGGGAAACTGCACTTTTCCTGGCTTGAAAATTTACATGTTACAAATATCCAGCCTTTTCATAAACCGCTAATTGTATCTGCAATTGACACTTGTAACGAGGATTTTAATTTAGCTCCGTAGCTCTAAACAGACAAAGCCCCATTTTGTGAAAAGAGCAAATATGATCTTAGTAGGAATGTAACTTCAATTCATGGCAAGGATGTGAACTTCTCCTGCTTAACTTTAAACAGAGATTGTAGTACCAAAATAAATGTTATTACCCACCTGCTTGAAGTCAGGCATATATCTCTCAGCCCTCAGGCCTAAAACTGAAAAGCAGCATCTCTCTCAGCTGGAAGAAACTCACAGGTCACATATAAGCACCATTTACATGTTCTCCATGTTGTAAGAAGATCACACAGCTTGAGAGGAAGGTTGGGTTTGAGCGTGCTACAGCTCGTGCACGAGCAACACCAACCCCCAAGAAAGTTTAGGCTTCCATTTGACAAGTTAGCTGCCAAAGCTGGGTGTTTGTGCACCACTGAGGTTCTCAAAACTCCCATTCAGCTGCTCCCTACAACCTAGGGGCAGAACAATTCTCTAGACCCTTCCATTTCCATCTCCAAAAGCCCTATGATGTTTACAGTTCTGCAGCTGACTGTGCAGACAAACAAACCCCAGGGAGCTGTGAGCTCCACAGCCCTTGGGGAACTGTGATGGAGGTGGAGGATGGCCTGCAGGTCTCCTCTGCCAGACCTCACCAGCATAGGCTTGCAGGATCACACCAAACCGCGAGACAGCAGACAGAGACCTGCCAACTAGGGCAGCAGTTAAAATGCACACCCATGATGGACAGCATCTAGGTTTGAATCCTTCCCATGGGTGATTAGAAGGGGTGTTTGAACCCGGGTCTCTCAAGGCTCTACCTACTCAGAAAAGGTGTGCAGAAGTGGGTGTCTCTCAGACCAAAGCAGGCTCTGCAGTGTTGCTACACACTGTTAACTACCCGCTCTACCCTAAGAGCAAACCAGCCCAAAATACACTGGAAAGAACTACTCAAAGTAACAGGGTGTCAGCAAAAACAGAAGAGACAATAGAAACTGCTCTGTGCCACTGGGTGAGGTCTCTGTGCCTCACAAAGAGACACCAGCGAGGAGCAGGAAGATGGATTGTTACCTGCTTAGGAAGCCACAGTCTCCCACTGTGGAGTAAACAGATGTCCTATCTGTAAGGAGTGGGGAGGAGAAAATAAACCATGGAAGAGTTGCCCTCCCACTAAAGAGCTTTGTGACTCAGGGCAGAGCCCTTTCAGCTCACAGAGCTTGGTGAGGCAGGGTGTATTTGACACGCGTGCTTCAAGCAGCCCAGCTAAATCCCTGAATAGAACCACCACAAACGAGGCATCAGCTTCTAGCATGGCAGGCACAGAAAACCAAACATCTCTGAAAGAAACCCAAAAGGTTCTTTTCACCCTGCGAACATGCTGCTCTCATCGGTCCTCACTCTTTGAAAGCTGGTGAAATTGTTCCGGTTATTCCCATTGTTTCCTAAGATTCTTGGGCAGACGTGATACCTGCTGCAAGGTTTTGAAGTCACCAGATCCCAGTGGTGTCAGTGAGGACTTGAAATATTTCCTGCATTGCTGCCTTTTCATGAGCACAGCTAGAAACTTAAGCCACAAATCTTTTAAAGAGGTTCTAATAGGATAGAATCATAACTGAAGTTTGATTATAGAATAAACATTGAGATCACTTCAATCCAGATATCATCTGTTTTAATTTAGATGAGCAAAAGGATTAGTTATACTACCAAAGGACAGTTCTCTAGTCCTTGGATCAATCAGTGGGAAACATTTGTTTATTAAATCTTTCCAGTATTTCATTTCAGTCAGAACTGCAATCAAAAGAAACCCTGGCAAGATATTATCCTGGATTAATCATTTGAGACTTAATATCAAGAGCAGTAAAGGAGAACATCACAGCATTAGGCTTGCTTCAGCTCTGGTATGGGAAGTTCAAATTAGTCTTTTCTCCTGCTCTAGTTTGGCAACTCTTCAGCATGCATATCCTCTATTTCACATTGCGAGGTTTATCCAGCCAACCAGAACCCCGGCTCTATCACAGCTGACAGTTCTTGACGGAGAGGATGATTAGAGCCATCACTCTACTGAGTATCTGTGGCAAGAAGAACATGTTTCATGTGAAAATACCAAATGGCTTAAAAGCATTATCTTATTAGTAGCGTGCAGTGAAACTGATGAACCCTTATCACATCCAGCAGGATGACGAATACCCAAATCAACACAAACGGAAAGGAGATATAAAAAAACCCAACAAACTTTCCTAATAAAATGTCTACAAAATGAAGCACCATCCATTAGCATATGCATAAGGCTGTGCTCAGGCAGTGTTCAGGCTGTGGAGCAAATTAAAGGAAGGAAATTCCTGTTTGGAGCTGGCAATGATCCCATTCCCCAGTCCTGTTCTGGGAGAGTGTGAACTGCTCCTTCAAGTTTTCATGGGAGACGTCTACACCAAAACCACCAGGACTGAATTTAGCTAGTCTGCTGACACTGTGGTACATAACAGGCTGAGGGCTATAAATCATCCCCCTTTTTCAGGGTAACAACACAGCTAAACTTTACATTGGCCAAGGTTCTCCCACTTAACCACGTGGGAAAAACACTTCTGCCCATAGACCACACACTGGATGAAAACCCCTTGAGGTATCAACTCTGCCACGAGAATGAGAAAAACACCATTTTGAGAGCGATGAACGTTGCATCAGAACTCAAAAGTGCAACTCTCAACTGGCTTCTCTCTACGCCTGTGTGCTAAAGCTGGACTGCCCAGGTGAGACTAGTGACAAAGCCACCGTGGTTCCCAAAGCCCTTCTCTGGGCACTCTCCAATGGATCATGCCAGAAGGTTCAGGGTGGTAATGAGGAAATGTGTTTGTTTTTAAGGAGGAAGAAGTCAGAGAGCAGGGTGTTGCCACAAGTGGAGAATCCAGATCAAGAAACCGAATGAACTTGAATGAACATGTAAAGGACCATCTCTGCTTGTTCCTGTACAAAGAATTGGCATGGACATATGCAGAGCACTCTTAGGTGACTGAGCATGTGGCTTGATTTCTGTGTGTTTCCACCTAGCCAAAGCAGCTTTGACAGACACTCAGTCTGCTCTTGGAGATTTATCAGTTATTGCCAATTTCTCCCTGTCATAGGAGCTCCAGTAAAGGGAAAAACCTGCTGGAAGTTCATAAGAGCTGACACGGTGTGCTGCGATGGATCGGTTGGCACTGCTGCAGTCTATTATGCAAATGCACATCAGTGGACTTTGTAAAGCATAAATTATGTAAATGCCCATTTAGAGACTCTTCAAAATGCAGAATACTTGCCTGATGTTTGGAGACAATTAACATCTCTGACGTGAACCTGTACTCAGGGACTGCTCTGCTACAGCCTGTGGATATCTAGGCCTAGCAAAACTTATTTTGCATGCAGGTTGGATCTTGAGGTGATGGACTTCTGCTGTAAAAGTCGACTGTGTCATGATCTACTCAAGCCATATATCACTGACACGCTTCAATTTACAGTTGTAGCAGTGCTCCAGAAGATCCAACCTGGAATTCAGGGATGCACTTGTTCTCTTGGGATGATAAAGGGTTTTTCTTTTTAATTAAGACTTTGTATTTTAACTGATGCATGCCAAACCTCTACATGCCTGCATGACGCCATGTGGTTCATTCTCCTGTTGGGGGTAAGGGTTCAAATCTTGGTTCTCCATCTCTGAAGTCCTGTTCCTGGCCCTAGGTGAGACTTCAGTCAAAGCCAAAATGTAACCAGCGAAGACAAACAGGACTGTGGGCTTGACCGTGAGCTCAGGCTGCAAGCTGGATGTGATAGGTACAGGTGACTTAGGCCTCATTAGGAAGGCTGGGCTCCCACTCAGGAATTAAATCAAGAAGTTAGATTTTTTTTTTTTTTTAGAGCATATTAAGCATCTTGGATTGTTTTCAGCAGGCTTATTCCTGGCATCTGAGATCTTACTAAAATCTAGGCCAAGCAATACATCCTTTGCTAGAAAAGAAAACACCATAGAGTATCTACTTGGGTAAAGAATTTGGAGAAACTAGGTTTTCCAGGAGTAGTAAACCCAGCATCTGTTGGGCTTCATTAAATTCCTGTTTAACTCGAGCTGAGATGGGTGAAATTAACCTTTATATCTCAACAGTGCTCTTCCTATTTGAAGCAATTGAATCAAAGTAGCTTACCAAGGGCATCTCTCTACTCTACCACTTCAAAGAACATTTATTCAGAGATAGCATATGAGGAGCACATAATTAGAGCCAGCTGATGGAGAAAGGGCTGCTTACTGAGCTAGCTGGGGAAAAAATCCCTAATTTAAGGAGAGATTAGAGATCTGAAACAAAGTTCAGAAAGACTGGTGTGTTACAAAGCAGAGATAATAGTTTCCCAGAGTGGCAGAGAATGTGCAAGGTGAATGAAGAGTCCTAATCACTGCTGCCTGGGTAGTATTCCCTGAGCCAGGAACCAGTTCCTATAAAAACCAAGGTGCTCAAGAGACAATTTGCAACCATTTGGTTTCCTCTGTCTGCCTATTTAGGCTCTTCAGGGCAGGGACAATAATTTCTGTGGAACTACAGTAGCTATGTCTCATCAAGGTCATGACCTTGATTGAGGGATTCATACACTACTGTCAAATCAATAATGGGAAGACATACACCTTGATAATTAAAGGCACTATTAATAAAATTAATAATGAAGAACAGCAGTGGACATTTTTGATTTAATTGAAACCCAACGTTCACCGGTATCCACAACAGTTACCAAGTTACCAGCCAGTGAAGTTGCAATCAAACAAACTACAAGCCCCGGAGACTGTAGCCATCTACTGAAAACTTTAGATTAAAACCATTTCAAATAATTAAAAGAGACATGACTAATCATTTCACTGAACCTTCGTCAACTGCCAGGTGATGGGATATGCAGTAAACAACATCCCTCCATCACTGCTGTGGTACACTCAAGCAATGCAGGCTAATGACATCTCCAAAGCTTCAAGCCAGTCAAGACAGGCTGTTGGAGCAGGAAATATAGATACTGCTGTGATACGTCACCAGGATGTAAGAACCCTTTAAGTTCTGACATGGCTGTTCCATAAAGCAGAAGATAGTGTGAGATAAGACCTAGCAACAGCCAGAGCATTCTAGCTATGTGGCAGGAGAAGAAAAGGCAGGAGGAGAGACAATCTCCTGTCTATTTCTCTTCAGCAAACTGTTGCCTCTCACTGACTATCAAAAGGCAGTTTAGTTCTGCCATTTGAGAGTAAATGAAAAAAAAAAAAAAGATTGTGGAATGACAGCAGTCATACAACTCTAAAAATACAGTTATCTTGTAAAATACCAAGCTCTGTTTGTGTAAAAATTACTATAGTACCGTCCCTTAAGAGAAAAAAAAGTCCCTTGTTCATGGGCTGATGCTCAGTCTCTTCCCCTACCACATTTCCACCAGTTTCCATTAAAAAATAAGAAGCAGATTGCTTAACTGATAAATTATAATCCTTACACCAAGGTGAGTTTGAAACTGAACTGGGAGAAGTACCTGAGCCTTGGGTTGGACTTTACTATTACTAGCCAGTTACACGGGGATGATTTCTGGTTTTGCTTAAAACTGAGTTTATGTCAGAGTACCTGAAAAACAGGAAGAATGTTACCAAACGGTCTCCAACTAGTGAATCAGAGCGTGGCAGAGGATGAGAAGAGGTGGCCACACACAGCTCAGCCAAGTAGCCCCTGTTTAGCCAGCCAGGAAAAGGAGAGGTACAGGACAGTGGATGGGGCACGTGGTGACAAACCAAGAGAGCAAAACCTCCCCTTGCACTGAAACTGTCAGGGATGCAAAGAGCCCAAGGAGGGCTCATAACCAGTGAAAGGGAGACTAAGAAAAACATGTACCCAGTGATGAATGAGACAGAGGACTCAGAAAAGCCTGAGGTATTAGAAGAATTCTCTGCCTTGGCTTCACTGACAAGATCATTGCTCAGGTTCCTGCGGCCGAGTCTGGGGAGTGAAGTATTACCAGTGGTAGAAGAAAATCAAGCTAGGGAGTGCATGTTGATGGTGGGATGAGGACCAGTATAAGGGCTGCGCAGGCAGCCAGCTGTGGGAAGCTGTCAAAACTCTCTCATTGAAGGCATTAAGAACCAGAATAGGCACACGGGAAGGGTTTTGGTAGAGCTGACTCTGGCTTGGAGCACAAATACGCACTAGAGAAGCTTCTTCATCTCTGTTTTCAATCTTCCAATGATCTATTCATTTCGATGAATCTATTCCAAACGAACTATTCGATCAGTTTGCGACTAAATTTGTAGCTATCTATAAAAACCACGGGCAAACATCTTGGAAAAGGAATATACATTGGCAGCTATTGCTGATGGAGTGCTATCAATAGGCATTGAAGCTGCAAATGGCAAGGTGTTGGCAAAGGGAGAGGAATCGCTGCAGAAAGTAAAAAGCCAATCTGTATGATGAACAGAGTGTACATAAAGTAGAGCAAATTACCAGACACACAGACATGAGAGTACAGAGGCATGGGAGCTGATTAAGAAGTCCTTGTGAAGAAATCTTGAAGGCTGGCCAGTTCCTCCTAATTCTCTGGCATCCGTTCCAGCCGCTCCGCTAGTGAAAAGAGCACTGTCTGTGATGTGAGCGTACACGTGGTCACGGAGTACAGGGAGACGATGGATGTGCAATACCATTGCAAATGGCTGCTTGGAGCTGCCACCCCCCACCCCTTTCAGAACAATCCTGCTTTTCAAAGCCTCAGTAATCTTGGATAAATGCCAAAGAGGGAGACTTGAAAGGCCCAGCTCCCAAATTCCTCGGTGAGGAATAAGCTGGGCCACATGTGGCTGGATGCGCTGTGTGTCACCGGCACCTCGAGTGTGTGACATTTGGAGGCTCTGCTGCTGGGGTTTTCCTTTCTGAACACCTTATCCCGTACATTTGTAACCTGAGAAAGAGGTGAGAGCCACAAGACCTCCCAAGCCCATCAACTGCTGTTTTTCCTTAAAACCAGAAGCCTGATTTTTACTTCATTTTTCACTTCCTGGGTTTTCTGAAGACATTCTTTTCCCTTATTTCTTTCTGATTAAATACAGTGGAGTCCTGCTCTTTAATCCTCTAACTAGAGAAAAAATAAATGACTTTTTGAAGAAGAATATGCATTATGGACCTCTGCTAGTTCAAATGGTGGAAACCTGCAGCTGCTAAGCACCCTCAGGTGTTCTGGGTTTTTTCCATTACAGAGAAAATATGGATCATTTGAGGTTTGTCTCCAATATTGTTAAGAATGGCTTGTGCTGGGGAAAAATTAATTGTAATGGGACTGGATTCGATATAACTGAAAGTTGAGCTTGGCTTATAGTCATAGAGGGACTGATTAAGCTCAGGTCTTGTATTGGAAGACTAGTCTCTGCTTTACTTGCTACCCAGGAAAATTTCAAGACAGAAAAATCACAAACATGACCAAAAGTCTGATTTACATGCTCATTTGAAAATTACTGGTGCTTTAATTCTTCCCTTTTGTGAGACAGTCTGCTGTAAATGAAAGCTGAGTAGGCAGAGGTAGCCTGTTAAAAATTCATTACCATCTTTTTGCTTAGATATTGAAAAGGAAAGCCCCCCACCCCCCCATTTACATCGCTGCTTTAATTGGGGAGTCTGGGGTAGCAGCAGCAGAAATAATGCAGCGTGCATGAGATTTTGATTGTTGAACTTACATCAACTTACTTTCTACACTGCTCTAGAGTAGAAATAACAGGGAACAGGCAATTGCAAACATCAGCCAAATGCTTTTCTCAGGGTGCGTCTAAGTAAGTTGTCTTGTTTTCAGATAAAATGAGCATCTGTACCTCCCCCTAAAATCAAGACCCTGAGATGCATCTCAGAGATAACCTGACTGCAGAGCTGTGGCAGCAGCTGATACAGAGGTGGCTGAACACACTTTGGTTTTGCAAGGTCGGTATCTGGGACAGCTTTGCTTGGTGTGCATGAGGGAGAAACCATCCTGCCTCCAGCACACAACATCATCATCCTCATCTTCGCACACACCTTGCAGCTGCCAGAGCATGAAGGCCCAGATCAGCATTAGCACTCACCAGCAGACCTGAACAACCACCTTCTTGTGTATGTGGGGCGGGGAAGAAGGGGAGATTGTGAAAGACAGTATGGGGATGGCATCAGGATGGCAGGGAAAGGTACAGCTGCATTCTGCAGCTTTCTGATGTGAGCTGTATTTTGGTCTAAAGCAGCACAGCACGCTTGAGTTTCATTTTTCTTTTAAAACCCATCTGGTTCTTGAAATGGAGAGCACACTGCATGTGCAGCCATGGGGCCCTATTCTACTTCTTTGCACCGCACCGTAGTTACATCTGCTGACTCAACGTAAAACACCGCTTATCGCTCGGAGTACGGAGAGGATCAGCCTTGCAGAGCTCTGAATGACTACCTTAAGGCCACGGCACTGGTGAAGCAAGTCTGAATAACTTTTTCCCCCCACTTCAACCATGAAACGCTTCCCTTTGGTTTGGATAGCAAGGTACGGAGGGAAACCACACCTCTGGCACTTGCACAGGGTGCCCAGCTCAGCGAACTGCTGCCTCAAAGTGCCAGGTGGATGGCCCAGCATGAAAACATAGCCCATCACAAGCAGGGAGACAAAGCCAGCTGATATACCAGTGTTTACAGGTATAAAATACTTCTGACTCGGGTGTTATTGCACCCTTATTTAGCCTTTAAGCCCGTAAAATTAAAAACATACTTTTCCAACACCTCTCAAGCTGTACTGCCAGTATATTACATAACTTCTAAAAGCTCTGCCTATAAAATATGACTGAAAAATGAACGCAGCAAACCCCACATAAATCCCAGCCTCACTCCCAGAAACACCATATCCTTTAAATCCTGGAATTCTTTAGTGGTTAAAGTCATACTTCAGTTGAATTCCCAGTGTTTGGGTAAAATTACCATACAGCGGCCAAGTAATTTATATTCTTGTTTGGAATGAGCTTTCTAAATTCTGCTTTACTACAGATGCCAGACTCTATACTATATTCTGTCATTTGCCAGTGAAAGCTTTTCTTTGGAGTTAAGGCACTCGGATGAATCACGTTTTCTTTGCATCTTTATTTAAATGAAAGGTTTCCTTGTCTCTGTAATTCCCACTCCCCACCCTCCACTTTCTGCTGCTTTCACTGTACAAAGCCAGACTGTGGCATTTATTCCCTTACTTAACAATGAATAGTACAACATATCAATGAAAGCCCTTTGGAAATCAATGAGACTTTTTGTGGAGTGTGGTGCTACTCATTGTGAGCAGGAGTGTTTCAGTCTGGCCTGAAGAAAGATCCAAGATGATATAAATTGAAATGAATACAGTTACTCACCACTATAATACACATGGTAGAGAGACCTGGGCAGATGGAAAACCATTTTGGTAACCACCAAATATTCTGACCCCGAAAAGCAGGTAACAAGGGACCCTGGGAGTTCTTAAATCAAAGCATTACTGTTTTAACAGTGATTCCATAAAGATCAATGGGAAAAGTACATTTTTACATTTCTAAAAGGCCTTTCATTCCAGAGTCCTAACAGATGTTCCGAACAGTAAATGTGGCACCACTCCTAGGAAGTAGCATTCCCCTTTTTCAGATGAGATAACGGAGACATGAAGAGGCTAAAATATCCAGGTGGTGGTCACAGAAGAAACCTGCAATTACCTTCAGAGTCAGCAATACATTTGCATCCTTCAGTCCCAGAAGAGATGCAGCCAGATGTCATTTCATTCTAAGTTTGGGCATTTGCTACAAGGTAATTCACCAGATCTCCTACTCAGAATCAAACTGCTAAGTCATGATATGCTGGGTGTCAAAGCTTGTAGCTCACACGCAGCTCGTGATTCCTAGCCCACAATTTTTGATGAGGGATAGTCGTCGTCCTGTTTGTACAGCTCCAAGCACAATAGTGCCCTGATCTAGCACTGGGGCTCCTGGAGTAGTGAAAACCAGGAATATTTGGAGCAGAATCAGTCATTTACTGTATTTATATATTGTAAACATTGCATATGTATTGTAAACATTGCATATATTATGCATATATTAAGGAAGGTGGGTAACCCCAGAGAAGGAGATATTGCTGAGAGGTCTGTGGAAGTGGGTGGAATGGGATTGCCCATCTACAGGCAGTAGAGGAGGCACTGCCTCCTGTGCAGCCACAGGCACTTTTTGTCAGTTATTGGCTGGTGATAGGGAGGAGCTCATTTGTATATGTATAAATGCAGCATTAGCAATGTGCAGTAGCACGCAGAGCAGTTGTTTCAATTTTACTTGTTTATGTACCTCTTGTAAAAATAATCATTTATGGTCATTATAAACCTGTTCTAATGTAAATCAAATGAACAAATCAGTATATTATTGCTGTCTCTAGACTTTGGTCTAGTTTATTTGGTAGCTGGGATCATTCTCACTCTCAGGAGCCAAGGTTGTCAGTCACCCCACAACTAGAAAGGGCATTCGAAAGAGGTGAACGCAACACTGAGGTTGGACACTTAAAATGAGAGGTTGCTCATCCCTCTACGTGCAGGAAGCGGAGGCTGAGTATAGGGTTGTTGTCAGGGCTTGCTGTCAGACCTCCCTCCCCTTGTGTCCACCTGGGGAGGGATGGGTGCACTCAGTCCCTCCTGAATGGGAGGAGCAGCTGCACACCCCCATGACACATCTGATGAAGAGCCCTCAAGTCTCAAGACCTTCAGTTGTTGCACAAAGAGGAAAGGCACCTCATGGCAAGCAGTGTCTCTGAGCTGCATCACAGCAGAGAGGAGGATTTGGAGGCTGCACGCTGTAGGGAATGGTTAGGCAAAAGGAATTACAGAAGCTGACATGATACCCAAACCTATCCCCAAATATCTTCTGCTTTTCCTCCTGGGTGGCTGGGAAGGGAAAGAACTGCTTTTGGTGACAAAGTGGCAGACCAAAGAAAGGGGAAAAGCAGGGAGCAGTGCCTAAATCAAAACAGAGGCTTGATGGAAAAATCTTTCCTGAGATCCTTCTGGCATCTCAGAATATGAATTTTTTACTCTTATTTATACTGGAGAAATTCCTGGAATAATCTGGGGAGAAATAAGGGCCTCTGACTTACTCAAAGTTAAAAGCATTGTTGAGGGGAAAGCTGAAGGCACTATTTCCTTGTTCCCAGAACTCCTCTATGCAGTCTGATGGGTATCACATTGTGTTATGCATGAGCATAGAAGAGAGCACAGAGGAGCCCGGTCCTTTAATAGACCCTCAAAAATAAAAGAGTTTTGAAAGGAAATTCCTCCCCCTCCTCTTGAAGTAGTCACTGTATCTGCTCCAAAGAGTCCCTGTGGGGAAATAAACCTTCAGAACTCTCCAGTAAAAAAACCCCATTGCACTTAATCAGTCTTGAAATATAACCTGGGGTGCTGAACGGGAAAAGAATGGGGACAACGGAGAGAAGCACACGTACTGAAATACCCCGGACAACAACCCTGGGCTATGCCACAGCGTGACCACTTGTCCCCCAGACAAACCTGGGTGAGCTTCACTTTTCTGTGGGAATGTGTCACCAGGCAGAAAAACCTCAAACCAACCACATTTAGAACTTCTACTGCTACCTGCTTATTAACCTCCATCAGAGATACAATTCCCACCTGAAATGTTTCTTTCTTGAACATATCAGTAAAAGCAGTGAGAGCACCGCTCGTTTTTATCGCCTCCAAGAAAAGCCGTTGTGAGATCCCGCAGTTCTCTGCATTCCCTCAGCAACATTCTGCACAGTGGCATTTCCTGCTCAGCATCCAGCTCGAGATGAATACAGACAGGTATTTGCTCTCACAATTACCATTACTATAGCAGGGATTATATTCTGTCCTGATTCTGCCATCTCCCTCTAGAGCAAACCTGCCTGCATGAGTAGCACTCATTCGAAATGAACTTCTCAGCATTTTGACTTGACACCAGACAACAAAAGAGAGCTGTGGTCAATGGGACAGAGTCTAGTTGGAGGCCTGTATCTAGTGGAGTCCCTCA
>JAAGNO010013039.1:46641-60808 GCA_033439905.1 Ceryle rudis | reverse complement strand
ACACTCTTCTTTATGCCCCCCAGGATGCCATTGGCCTTCCTGGCCCCAAGGGCCCATTGCTGTCCCGTGGAGAACTTCCTGTCCCCCAGGACGCCAAGGTCCCTCTCCATGGGGCTGCTTTGCAGTGGGTCTAGCCCTCACCTGTACCAGTATATGCTGTTGTTCCTTGCCCAAGAGCTGCTGCCTTCTTCTTTCCCCAGTGTGGTGACAGGCGTCTTGAATGGGGCGTGCAGAGGGCAGAGAGCTCTGCAGTGGCCCTTGGCTCCATTTTCATTGGGTGCACGATGCATACTGTCCCCCAGGATGCCAAGGTCCCTCTCCATGGGGCTCCTTTCCAGTAGGTCTACCCCTCACCTGTACTGGTACATGGTGGTGTTCCTCCCAGGTGTAGGACTCTACACCCATCCTTGTTAAACTTCATGAGGTTTGCCTTTGTCTAGTCTGGACAGACTGGAGATCTTCCTGTGTGTCCAGGAGCTGGTTTGTCAGCTCCCACTGCCAGTAGACGAGAGGAGGAGAAAACACTCTGCAAAACATCTGATTCTGCTCTGATACTTGTTTTTCTGCATAACTGAAAGTGCTTGGTGTGGATGGGGAAGAGTTGGTGGCCTTTCCAAGGGCATTTTAGTGCTAAGCTCCGTTTACAGGTAGTTTCACTGTTGCCAGTCACTTGACACTATGCAACACAGACAAAATAATGCTAGAGGTAATTTCAGAGTAGTATGGCAAGGAGGATAAAGCCAACAGCTCTTCTTTCTCTTCCAATACATGAGTTAGGCAGCAGTAAATTAAAACCACCTACATGTCAGGCACAAAACAAGCAAGTTGTTGGTCGTTCCAAAGCGAGTTGTGGGTAGTTCCATTTTTTTTTTTTTTCTCCTTTCTCTTACGCGTGGCTAACTCCCAGTTTCCAGTATCGCAGTGTGGTTTCTGGGGCAGGGGATGGTATTTTCTTGCCACAGTACAACTTGTACTTAACTGTGAAACTGCAGTAGTATTTCATCCCTGAGCTGCCCGCTGCTCGGCGTTGGACGAAGTGACCCGGGAAGAGAATGTCTGTTTTATCTTGTTAAATCCATAAAACGCCAAGATGTATTTTTGAGAGTTGAAGTGCTACCTAAGAGCAAGATCTGATCTCTTTGGGAAAGATGCTGCAAAAAGCCATCCTGATGTGTATGAGCTCAGCTGAGGGCAAAGTAGACTTCTTAAGGGAAAGGAGTATGTACAGGAGAGCCTGGAGTTAGCACGGCGGGCAAAAGTCGTGCCGTAAAGCACTTGGCCCCCTTGAACTGATGATGGTGCCAAATGAAGGGCTAACTCCTGATGATGCTGGTGCACAGCTGCCCAAGGACAGCAGCTTTGCTCCCTGACAAGACACCAGTATTTCATTTAGGGGTTTTTTTATTTTTCCCTTCTGAGACTCTGCTCCATCCAGGGCTTTGGTGAGTCAGAGTGACGGACAGATAAGCATGCTGGGTGTTTGCTGGTTGTGTTTAACTTCTCCTCTCCTCCCCTCCTGATTCTTTGCAGCTGAATGTTACATGCTGGGGAATTCTTGCCTTAGCAGAGCTGCTAAGGCTGCCTGCTGCCAGGTTTGCCTACCTGGCTTTAGCTGTGTTCATGCTTGTGATGCTCAGTGCTTGTGTGATAATGCATCAGGGTGGCAGTTCTTGTGCTTTGCCTAAAATCAGGTGTTAGACAGACTCTTTTTTTTTTTTCCTCCTCAGTGGCACCTTTAATCCAAACTAAAGCAGCACTTGAATCAATTAAGGCCTTCCTTTACACAGAAGTTTTGTTTCCAAAGCTGTCGTGTAAGGAGCAGAAACAGAAGGACATCACCAACTAGGAGAGGAGACAATAGGTCTTTTTTCTAGGCTCAGTGAGTTGTACTTAGGAGCTTCTCAGAGAACTCCACTAACTTCTTCTAACACCCATAGCAGTGCACTCTGTGCTGGCACATCGCTTGAAACAGGTTAATAGCTCCAGATGCTGGCTTGTATTAATTGGTTGTGTTACAACAGCACTTGGTGGCCTTGTTGAAAGCGAGGGGTGCTGCATGTGGCTCTGCTGCAGCCAGAGAGGCAGTCTGAGCAGAGGAGGTGGGTGACAAGGGACACAGGGGTGGAGAGACGTGACTTGCCTCAAGTGATAAAGCAAGTCATTGGCAGGGCTGGGAGTAGAAATCAGTTCTAGTGGAACTCAACAGAAATAATATGTAGGTGATAGACCTTTTGGCACTTAATCCCAGTATAGTGCACTGGTTTATAGGTCTATAAGGCGTCCAGTTTGATTCTCTTTAAAGGTTCAATATCTTTTATCTCAGTGTCTGTCAGTTTATGGGGAAAGGTGAAAATGGAAGAGGGGAGTGACAGTCTCTTGAATTTGCCCTAATCTCACAGGTTACAGTAAATGGGTGGTGGAAGCATACTGCGTATCATGGTGCTATGCATGGCTGATCAGCTCTGTCCTTCAAATGCTATTAACTTCAGCCCAGTTCATCTATGCGCTGTATGTTGAACACAAAGCAGTTCTGGCTGAGGGATTAGGGGAGAATTAAGTATTTGTTCTCTAATCTCAGATGTTTATAAATCACTATTAATTACTTTAGGTGCCTTTAGAGAGTTTACATCCCAGTTTTTGTAATAATTTCACGATCCATCTGGCTAATAAAAATACTTCTTTGCAAGAGAAGAAATAAAATCTGTTGCCGTGAAGCGTAAGCATGCGGATCTATTGCTTACTGGGGGCTAATTGCTGTTATTATGGATTCTAACAAATTAAAAAGTAATAGTGGGGCTACCCACATCCATAAAAATGCTGCATACGCTCAGCCTGGTCTGTGGGAGTAGAAAGCTGAACCCGGGGCGGTGGAGATCCCAGTTTCCAGGAGTAAATTTATGCTTTCCAGTGTATGTTTTTTGGGGGGGTGGCATTTGGTGTTGGTTTTTTGGGGGCTGTGGGGCGGGGATAAGGCACAGAGATACTCATGGGACATGGGCACCCTGCTGGGTTTGTCGCCTGGCTGACAGGCACTGTGCTGGAGCTCAGCAGTGCTGAGGGGCGCTGGGTGTGGGGGAACAAAGACCAGAGTTATCTTCAAAGGATCATCTTTCCACTGATAAGGACAATGGTCTCAAAGCAAAGAAAAGGGGGTTTGGCTGGAGCAGGAAATCCTGCACTGAGCATTAGCAGAGCTATTGATTGCCCCAGATGCAGCATTTAATCCTTCCTTCAATCACAAATCGATTCCACTGGGTGTTTGAGGTTGGGGTTTTTTTAAAACTTTTCATCCAAATGCTTCAGCCTGCAGCAGAGGGGTGTGCCCTGGGCAGGGCTCTGGGGACCTGCAGCCCACCAGCACCCTGACACTGGTGCAGCCAGGGAAAAAATATTTGGGGCAAGCACATCCCTCGGACCTTGCTACGGTGGTGTCTTTACTGTGGAAGGGATGGGTCCTTTCCATACTTTGTCTCCTTAAAGTCCTTAATCAGCATGGGATTTTGCTAGAAAGAGTATTTGGTTTTTTTCTTTCCTTTGATCTGTGTTTAGCTCACAGAATAGATAGACTGACATGGGTTACACTCCATCTTCTGTATGAACTTCTTGCCTTTAGTCCCAGAACTCAGCTTTCGGCTGTGCTGGGAGTCACCAGGGCTGGAAAACACCATGACCATTTGTGAGGGAACACGGCACGCCACCCTTGTTTCCATCATCTGATCCTGCCCCAGCTCTTCCTGGTGTTACGATGCAGTTTCTAGGGAGGTGGTCTCATCAAGCCTGGGGAACGTGAACCTGGGTACCCACCTGCATGTGCATCCTCCTGGCTACGCCTCTGCTGCCAGCACAACAGCTACAGGTTTTTAGGGCGCAATGTATCCGCCTGCTGATAGCTGGCTTTTAGCATCCTGCTTCTAATGCATTCCTTAGCTAATATTCATTACTCTTTTACCCTGATTAAAATGGAAAGGACTCGATTGTTGGGCATATATGTCAGAAAGTGCTTTATAATGGCTAAATAATAATCTCCACAGGAAGAAGAAAACAAAATGGTCTGAGAGAAAAGAAAAGAAAGAAATGGAAAGCTTGGTGCTCTTCCTTGTTCCCAGTTAAATGTATTTTGCCATAATGTTTTGGGATATAAATCTGAGTGGAACAGTGTTGCATAAAGAAAAACTGAAGCTCAAGGCTTCTGAATGGGATTGATCTTTTTTTTTTTTTTCCTTTTTAAATATAGCTAAAGTTTTCTCTTGAAGTTTCTCAGTGGGATTGGTGGCTACGTCGGTGGCCACATCCCCCTCCCTGGCATCTGCATGTTGCCATCAAAGAGGGGGTGCCTTGTCCTGCTTGGAAGGACTTACAAGCTTCAAGCACATGCAGCTCCTGCATGCTGGAGGTCACAGTGCTGGTTTTGTGACCAGCCCATTCTGCACTGGCCCAAGCCCCAGCTCTACAGCAGCCCCTTACACCTCACCACAACACTGGGGTCTCTCCCTGCCTTTCCTCACTCCGGAGCACAAATGCTTTGTGTGATTTATTAATTGTCAGCCTCATTTGAAGCATCCTTCAGGCCTGTTTTTATTTATCAGTTTTTACATTAAGATTTCTTTTTTAACCATTCTCTTTCACGATGGTGAAATGTATCTGCCTTTGTGCAGAAGGCAGCAGAAGAGAAGGGCAATGAGGTGGCTACAGGTGCTAAGAATGTTGGTGGGGTTTTCTTATTGCCATGGTTTTGACAGTAGCATGTTGCTCAAAAACAGGTCAGTCACTGCTGGGTTAGAGTTGCTCCACTCTGGTAAAACTTCCCAAATTTATCAGCAACTTGTGCCATCATGGTTGTGTTTATGCCACGTCTATTTGGTGGAGACTGAAGGGTGACCTCCTTAATGTTTATCAGTATGGAAAGGGTGAGTGGCAGGAGGATGGAGCCAGGCTCTGCTCAGTGACATCCAATGACAAGGGGCAAGGGGTGCAAACTGGAACACAGGAGGTTCCATGGAAACGCAAGGAGAAACTTCTCACAGTGAGGGTGACAGAGCCTGGACCAGGCTGCCCAGGGAGGTTGTGAAGTCACCTTCTCTGGAGACCTTCAAACCCACTTGGATCTGTTCCTGTGTGACCTGCTCTGGCAGGGGGGTTGGACTCTGTGATCTTTCGAGGTCACTTCCACCCCCAAACATTTTGTGATTCTGGCCTCTCTCTGCTGCTCAAGGTGATAATTCAACAGCCTCCCCATGACAGCTCCTCCTTTCCTTCAGAGTGCACCATGACACTGAAGGAAACAGAATAAACTGAGTCACTTCTCCTTTAAGCAAACAGGAGATAGAAACTCCCCCCATCCCCTACAGACCCTTCCCTATAGTTTCCCTTTCAAGCCTCACACAGCCTCCTGTCTAGGAAAGACAGGGGCTCCGTCTGTGGTGCTGCAAGACCCCCTCCCCCCCCACTGAGCAGGGTTCCTCTGATGCTTCCCCACACAGCCACTGAAAATGCAAACCATACGATGGTGGTCTTGGAGGATGGAAAATCTCGGCAGCACTAAACCAGGACTTGTGCTGCCTTCCCAGCTGGGGGCTGTCCCGTAGCCCTCAGGAGTCTCTCTACTGCTCCACAGCATATCTGCAAGTCTGGCTTTGGCTTCATTCTGTCACATTACCACAGAGTCAGGTGTAGCATCAAGGGCTAAACTGCTCAGAATATTGCTGTCAGCTGGTGATGCTGTTCAGTGCAGAGTGGCATTTTTGGTAGGAATCAGGTACCTAATGGTGAAACACTCCCTGGGAGCCCAGGGGATGGCACATGTAGCCCAGCATCTGCCTGTGTGCCAGGGAGACTTCAGCATCACCAGCTGTCCCTGAGGGACTTCTCACCCCCGTACCCCAGTGGTCCTAGCACTCTACTTGGTCTGCACAGCTCAAATGGGAACCTACTTTGGTGTTATCCTTTGGATACTGTGGGATGTATCCCTCCTGGATGTGCCAGGGAGGATAAACCAAAAAAAAACCAAACTAGTTTATAGATTTGCCCTACCAAAAAAAAAAAAAAAAAAAAGCTTGTTTCAACAATTTAATCTTAAATAACAATAATCACATTAAGGTAAAAATAAAAGCCAACTGTCTGAGACAGGCAGCAGAGGTCCATGTGTTTATAAAACACCCTAGAAGAAATAAACCCCCTCAGTCTAGTTACACTACAGTTACATCAGAAAAGTGCCTCTTTCCCTCATTAAACCCAACTGCTGTTTCCCTCCTAAAGAGATGATAATCATGACTCCTTTGCCAGCCCTCCCTTCTTCCTGGTGGGAGAGCTGAACTCCTAGAGCCAAGCTCCTGTGCACACATTATTGATCCCAGCCTAGCCAGGCTTCCAGCTGGGTCTCTAACAAAGCCTGGGTTACTGAGCACAGCTCGCAGAGCAGCTGATTTGCCTCCTGAACTTCCCCGTATCTTTGGCTCTCTCAGTGAAGACTGGTGAAGAGAAAACAAGAGCAGATGATTTGCTCTCCTGTTTCTTCCCCTGCCCTGGTTGTGACTACCCAGTACACCCAAGCACAGAAGCTGTGGGTCATTCTTTTTGCATTAAGTCACTGAGTGGCTTCTCTGAATCACTTCAGATCTGTAATAGGGAGAGTGCCCTTCAATCATATCTAATGCTTTCCCTCTGCTGAAGCAAAAAGCACCTCAAGAGGCGTTCGACATTACCTGTTGAATTGCTGGAAAATTACAATTTCCCTCTTGTTATCTGTTCATAGGGGGGCTCTTGACAAAGCCCACTTGGGCAGGGTTAAGTAATTTCTGATGCCTCCCCTACGGCTGGTTCTTCGGAGCCCGGGCACCCCCCGCCGTCAGCGTTAATCACGGATGCCGGCCCGGCTCCCACAGGCCTGCTGTCTTTGGCAGCTTTATGAATTAATTGTTACAGCAGGGATCTCATTTCCAGGGAATGATTAAACATACTTTTTTTATTTAACATAGGATCCAGCTTCCAACACAGGTGATAAAACTTGCTTGCACACACTTAGCCCTCTAGCAGATTTGTCCTTACCATCATCTTTTCTTTGGGGGCAGGGGAGGGCAAAGCTCAAATGTTTCTTTAAGATACAGTTATTCATATCTTTTCTATCATCAGAGTAGAGCTGTTTGATACTTCATAGGAAGTCTCTAATCACCTCTGGGTTATAGAGAAAGTAGGAGGCATAAAGCTTTTTTTTATTATTTAAATAAAAAAAAAAAAAAAGAAACCCGAAGTCCATGAAAGCCTCGATGATCCTCTGGGATCCCTTAGTTACTGTTCTCCCAGAGGAGAATTCAGCTATGAAATTATAAAGGGCTTGTGCCACTGCTGAATTGTCTTCCCAAGCCATGATCTAGCTTCCTTTTCTTTTTAATGATATTCTTCAGAGCTCAGAGGAAGCACAGGCACAGGGGGTATATCTAAAAGTTGCCCAGAGCTTCGCAGCTTCCATCCCATTTTTCAGGGGGTTTTTTTTTGGAGCCTCTTCCTACCGGTATAAAATAAGCCTCAGCTTATTTTGGCCTTATGTATTTTCTTCACTGAAATAAAAAAGCCTTCCATATTTCTCATTCATTACTTTTGCACATCAAGAGTCAGGGAACAGCAGACATAACCGGGATGGCATCTTCTGAAAGGAAGCTCCAAATTCACATGCTGAGGCACAGGAGAAGATCTGGCATCCAGATACTGAACTAATTGCCCTGCAACAACCAACTGGGACAACTTTGTACCTGTTTCCACAAAACCCTGGCTTTTGCTTCTTCCTCAGGAACAAAGAGATGCATGGATTCCAGCCAAAGCCTGGAGAACCTCAGGCTTAGTCCAGTTTTTTTTTCCCTTTCTGAAAGCCTATTCACAACTCATCCTACTTCCCATTACAATGAAAAGGCACTTAAGACAAAAGAAAACCATTATTTTCTCCTAAACAAAGCATGAAACACTGCAATGATTTATATCTCCTGCTCCTTTCCAGCATAAATATATGACTTACATGTGACTGAGTAAAATATTCCACCATTTTGGTGGGTCAGGGAAGAAAATTGATGGATAGGCTTGTCTATATGGACACATAATAATCGGTTACCCCCCTGGCTACCAAATCAGCCTTAGGTGTCCAAAAAAATATCAGGTTGCCTGTGGATTCCTCAAGATTCCTTACTACCTCGCAGAACTAGACCCGCTCCAGCTCAGAGGTGACACTGGAGAGGTCAGCTACAGCCACCAACCTGACAACTACAAGATCCTCCAGCAGCTGTGGCAGAAAAGCCTCCCCCAAAGGGAGACAAAGACAGTAGTCTCTTGCAGAAACAGTTATTCAGGAGGTCTGCTCAGGAACTCAGCTGCAGGGATCTAGTTTGGTTTATTGCACACAGAAAAACCCTAAGGTACCTAAAACCTTAGGACACTTGGGTCCTTCACTGGAAACATTTGGGGAACTGCAACCTCCTTCGTCAGTACAAGGAGATGTAGAAACAGAGACTAAAAGAGGGTCCCACCTTGTAAAACAACAAAACCAAAACAATTCGGTGATTAATGAAGTTTTATTTTCTCTAATCATTTTTAAATGGACACATGGAGAAAAAAAAACTTCATCCCATAATTCTGAAGCCTATAAAAACCAAAGCAGCTTCCTGATCCATCACAAGGAAATGCAGAAGGAATAAAGATGGGGGAAAAGAAAAAAGCAGATCTGATTTGTGACTTCTACGTGTAGCCGATTTTCACCCTCACTGCATCATGGCCGGCACATGGCACACCACAGCCTGGCAGCCACAAGCACTTGCCAGCCCTGGGACCTTGCAGCTTCGCTCAGATCCACTCAGCCTCTCACAAGTTTGAAACAAAGTCATAGCAAGTCAAAGTATCCTCTGGTTGAGGATAAATAGGAAAGGATGGAGGTGTTACACAACTGTTCGCTGACACGTGGTTTGGTAAAACCCATATATAAGTTTGCACAGCTCTGCTGCCTTTAACTCACTGTGGGGTACTGATTCAAGTTAGTTCTTGGGATTCAGGGTTACATGTAAGAATGGGACCCCAGGTGGTCTCTTGGGCTTTTGTGTGTCTTGTAGGTCAGAAGCCCAGAGAATGACTTGGTCGTTTGCTACTCACAGCAACACACTTTGAAACAACAAGGAACATGAATTTATCTGCCAGTGAAGCAGTGGGCAACCATACAGAGCACCTAAGCTAGCTGTGAAGTTGCCCAGTCCTGCCAGCAGATCTGCCAGATCCACATCTGTCTGGTAAAGGTGGTTCTGGGAATGATGGGGACATAACAGGGAAATGCCGATGTGCATGAGAAAGTGACTTTTTCACTAAGTCAGGAGGAGTCCCCTCCCGAGGTGGCTTTCCCAACATCATGCCTCAGTCCCACTGGTTTTCTGGACAGTTGTTACTCACACACCAAGCACTCCCCATCTCACCACTCATCCCCAATCTCAGCAGTTGATCTCTTCTCCATGCTAGTCTCTTTGTGTAACCACATGGGGATTTATCCCTGCGGGAAAAGGCCCGTTGAGTTCCACAGGCTTGGGCAGGGGGGCTGCCTCCCCACGGAGATCCAAGGCTGGCAAGGTGCCTGCTCACCTGGAAGATGAAGTGTTGGCCCTGTCAGGACCAGCCGAGCAACACCAGCACCAGGGACCACGCCTCAGGGGATTCACGGTGTGTAATGTGCGTCACAAGGTGAAGTATGTGAAGATAATTTTCATTATCTTGAAAATTAGCGTCAGAAAACAAAGTCTAGAGTTTCGATCTAGATTTTTTTTCCTCATTTAAATATGACACCCACTTTTTTTTCCTCCCCTAAATGAAGCCTGCAATATTTTGATTTAAAATACAGTCATCAGTTAAATCACTCATTTCAGGTATGCCAGCAAATGCGATGTGTTGTAAAATTCATTCCTCAGCTAACATTAGGGAACTTGGTTTTAATGTGTGTCTGAAACAGCTGCTGCTTTCTGTGCATTTGCCTTTGAAAACCCCTCCAGAAATAGTAAGGCTAGAGAAGAGCTGTGGTAAATTAAATTGCTTTCTCTGGACTGGTTTCTGGCAGACTTGGCTGTGGAAAGGGAAAGACACTGGTTTTTAGGAACTGTCCGTGTTTATGAGAAGGCTAAATATAGACATGAAAAGACAGGCTGTTCCTGGACAAGGAAAGCAAGCATGTTTTCAGGATCAATTGGCATGGCATCTTACCCACTAACCTAGAAAAATAAATGGTGTATTCTAATGCACTCAGGAAAATAAATTTAAAAACCCAAAACACCGAAAATCCCCCAAAGCAGCAACGCACCTTTGTAAAAGAGAAACTCAAGCCATGATGGAAACACTACCATCCTCTCCCGTCTCAACATCTCTTCATCATTAGCTTGTCAAAACTTTCAGAGAAGCCCTGACTCGCCAAGAGAGCAGCATACACAGAGGCAGAACATCCAGCATTTTCACCTATGGGCATTTTGCTTCCAGAGCGCTTTGAAGAAGGGAGGAAAAGGAGTATTGGGTTTTGGGGCAAGAACCCCAGCCCTTACTGCAGCTGGAAACAAGCAGGAGGCAGCTTGCTGGAGAGCTGCATGGCAGCAAGCCCACCAGCAGCGGATACACGTTAAGCCTAGACGGATTCATGTTTAATAAATCCTTCCTCTACAATCACAGAAACATTGGGAAGATGGTTAAAAAAGCAAGTGCAAATGTTCAAAAAAACCCCATAATAATCCATGGAGGTGACTAAACTGGAGACTGAGCATAAACAGGAAACAGCTGCACAGGACTTGGTTCAGAACCTGAGAAACGGGTGGGTAAATGCTGTTTAGCCTTAGAGGCAATGAGGTATTTGGAGAAATCAAATGGAACACTTGTTTTCTCCAAGAAGCTCAGCACTGGATGAGGCAGCAGCACCTCGATGTGCTTCCTTTCACCAGCACTGATGTGCCTGGGTACCCTGGGCAGGCTGTATAACAACCCAGCCTCCAGCTACCCCATCTGACACCAGCACTGTCAGGACCCTGAGGGACATCTGACAGGGTTTCAAGGCCTCATGCTTCCTAACTCCTAGAGATGGTTAGGAGCATGAGCAGCCTTTGCTCTCTGTGCTGGGAGCCCCGCTGGTATATGTGGATCTGGACCTTTGCTCTCTGCTTCCAGCTTGAGGGTACTGTGAGGAGACACCTGATTTTGTACTCAAACTGAACCTTGAAGAGCTACAAGGAGGCAGAAGAAAGTGGTTATCTAGTCCTAGATAACAAGAAGAGCCACTCTGCGTCTAGTGCCCCTATGGCAGGGTGCCAACAGCTCTAGCAACATGACTAGGAGACACACCAAACTATTTCTAGTAACTCTGCAGTTCAGAAGCATTCAAAAACTTTTGGAAGCTAAAAAGATATGTGAATAAGGCTACAATAGCTTTATTAGCGCTTCCATCTTTTTCATTTTTCTCATGTTTCACAGGAAGCAAAGTGTTCCTTTGAGCTTGCACTGATGCCAGTGCCTCGTGAAGATCTCAGCCACAAGAGGAGGAAGGTGCTGACACCAGGACAATGATTCTCCATGCTCGCGGCAGGCTGAGAATCAGGCCCTGAACAGACGCTTGACATCCAGCATGCACAAGGGAGGTGGAAGGGCACAAGCTCCCTGTTTTGTCTTGGGATACCCCAAACAGACTGCTTGGGACAGTAACTTGCCACTGCATTGTCACCCGTGACCCCTTTATCAGGGGATTCTACCATTTTACTGACAGAAAAGGGTGGCACCGAGATGTCACCTCATGCCACAGTAACCTTTGCAGAGCAGAAACAGCAGCTTCATCCCTAAGCCCCGTGGTGTTTCCACGGCCTTTAGCACATACCTGTTTCTCTAAGCAGAGTCCCATCTTCCTGCCAACCCAGAAGCTCAGTCTGGGAAACAGTCTGACTACATTTCCCAGCAGTTCTCATACATGAGTTTGGTGTAGGTAAGTCTGAACAAAGCTTCTCTGCCCACGTGACTCAAAACTGCCCTAAGCAGGTCAACAGCTTCACTAGCAACATGCCATAGCCCTGACGCTCTCAGTGGCTAACTGCCTGGAACACCTCCTGCCTTCCAAACCCTAATCCTGACCAAAAGTAGATGGTGGATGTAATTATGCAATACGTATATAGTACGTCTGTGTAACTACATGGATATATGACAATAAAAATACATTACATAAGGCACTACACATGCTGTGTATTATACTCCAGAGCGTATATAGAACCTTTGCACTATGTACCTACCCTGCTGCAGCCGTACCGTTGGAAAATCAAGGCTGTGCAGTGAATGAAGATCAACAGAATGGCTGCAAAAAGAGAGACTTCAAAGCTGCACCAAGTTTTTCCATCACATGCAGGGATCACCACAGACCTCAAAAGTAGAAAGCAACGCTACACCACTGCTTCACCAGCTGATGTTTCTCAACAGCCACACGTACAAACCCCACCTTCCCCGGGCTCACGCGTCAACACACAAGTCTGCAGAGGCTTCAGGCTAGAAACCATGGCCTGTTTCCAGATGCCGAGTTTATTCTGGTTCTGCAGAATGCCCAAAAATCTTTACCCTACTTCTTCCTTTGTGGCAGGCTGGAGGAACACA
Organism: Ceryle rudis; assembly: GCA_033439905.1. Classification (NCBI taxonomy): domain Eukaryota; kingdom Metazoa; phylum Chordata; class Aves; order Coraciiformes; family Cerylidae; genus Ceryle; species Ceryle rudis. Next base: position 48,187 of record JAAGNO010013039.1, on the reverse strand, counting down.
AGACACAGGCAGGCACTGCCAGTCAGAGCATACTGTCCCCTCTGAGGACGTGGGTCTCCTAGGTCACAGAGACCAGCTGTCATGAGAGCCAGGAGGGGTGCTGGGAAAACACTGGCCAACATGGTGCCACAAGCTGGGAGAACACTGGGTGGCAACAGGATGGCAGCACAGCAGAGCATGGAAGGATTAGTGGAAGGAGCTGCTGCAGGGTGGGAGGTGTCCATGTCACCCACCAGCTGGCTTCAGAGCTGGTGCAGGAAGGAGCTGTGGTACAACACTGCAAGTGGTACAGAGACGCAATCTCTATTTTAAAGAGCAGGTGAAATGCGCTTTGGTCAAATCAAATGGTTCCAAGTTCATCTTCCAATACATCCAGTCACTTACTTGAAACAATTTAAAAGCACTTGACACAGCTTGTCCTTGCTGAGAGTCAATTCTGCCAAGCAGATAGTTCCCTTCCTTCAATCTTGTTTTCATTCTTATAATATCACCACCATCAAAAGTCATTTAATTTCAATTTCATGGCCTGATTGGGCTGAATGTAATGGAACCAGATGCTATGAATGAATGAAAGTTCCTTCTGTGAACACCCATCGTATTTTTGAGCTAAGTGGGCCATGCTCAGCTGCATGCAGGTACTTCATATGCTTCCAGAGCATTTATCTGCCTGTAGCAGGTAGTAAGCCAGTCCAATGAACCAAAACTAAAGTAAAAGCATTAAACTGGCCTTTGTTGTTCCATAAAGAAAATACTATGAAGCTTTAATTGCTAGTTAATCAACACACTCCAAAATAAATGAATCATACCGTTTTATCTTGGTGCTTACGTGGTTTAAAACAGAGGAAATGATATGCTTATTTTCCCCTGGGGGTTTTCAGCTGGGGACTCTTTCAAAGACAAAACAACTTAAGCAGAACAGTTCATTTCAGTATAATCACGAGGCCACCGCTGTATACGGCCACATTAAAAACTCCAGCAGTTGAGAGGGCTAATGGTACTCTGAAAATTTCCTTCAGAAACCTAAATTTGCTGAAATGCTGCCCATCATGTGGTGTGACAGCGGTGCACAGTGGCACTGAGGGAAGCCAGCCTGGGTGAGCAGCACTTGGGTCTATTTGGAGCAACAACTGAAGTTATTTGAGGGAGTTTCAAGCAGCATTTTTCTAACTTTTTCTAGTGGCCCTCCAGACATCAGCTGGCCAGCAGAAGGGTTCAAGGAAGTTGATGCAAAAGGTATTCACAGGATTCACTTTCAGCTAACTTCAGCAGCAATAACGCACAGAACTCAGCGAGCAAACGGAAGATAATGGAACAAAAGCACTACATCAGAGATATTTAGTATAACACTTCCAAAACTAATCTGTAAACAGGAGTATTAATCCTAGCATTCTTTAAAAACTCACACACTTCAAGGTGGTGAGGTTCCAGCCTACTGGAGGCAGGTCTTACCCAAGCTTCAAAATTATTACTTTGACACCCACCCCTCAGATATTTATAGACATTCATAAGGTCCCCTCTCAGCCTTCTCCTCTCAAGACTAAACAGC
>JAAGNO010013039.1:27550-46234 GCA_033439905.1 Ceryle rudis | reverse complement strand
CCTTCTCCTCTCAAGACTAAAGAGCCCCAGTTCCCTCAGTCTTTCTTCACAGGGGAGATGCTCAAGTCCCTTAATCACCCTCGTAGCCTCCGTTGGACTCTTCCCAGTAGATCCCTGCCTCTCTTAAACTGGGGAGCCCAGAACTGCACACAGTATTCCAGGTGTGGTCCAACTAGGGCAGAGCAGAGGGGGAGGAGAACCTCCCTACACCTGCTGGACACAGGTTTTTTAACACACCCCAGTTTTGGAGAGTAGGAAAAGCTTCCTACTCTGTGCACAGGGCCTCCTTTTCCTCAGGTTCCCCCCAGGTGCAGCTGAAGCATTTGGCTGGTCACAAGTGAGAATTTCAAGTATTTCTCAGACATGTGCCAGTCACAGCACCTACCCTGATCCTCCCTTTGCTGGTGGCCTCTGCAAGGGATCCCCACGACAGAAGGCACAACAGGGCCAGTGTGGCAGAGACACCATCTACACTGATCCCTCAACACAGCCATTGCATTCAAACACAGAGGAACTGAACATCAGTACCTCCTGTAAATGAAATCACCACAAAAAATTACAATGCTATTTTAATTCAAATAATACATATTTCAGCTGGGGAAGAGATATTCCAGTTTATGATGTAAAGGTTGAAATTCTGAGGGAGCTGTCAACATTAAGATGTCAGATTTTTACTTTCTACACTGACACATTTACTTACAGTACCAACTAATTTTTTTTTTTTTAAATAACGATCCTTCTTACATTAAGTTTCTTATTTTGAATAGCATGCAAAATTGTGTTGGAAAAAAATTCTTTAGATGTCTGACAGACAATTTTCCCCTAAATATTGTTTTGCTAGATGGCTCATTATGGAAAAAATCAATTATGTTGTTTCTCATTAAACAGTCCAACAGTATCATGAATGTTAAACATAATGAATTTCACATTGTAAAGCAATTTCTATACTTGAAATCATGAGGTTAGTGACATTATTAGCCTTTTCCCTAGCTAAAGCTCTTTTATTATTTCTGATTTTCTCTTCCTCCTAGGAGGATATAATTTATGAGGACAACCTACTCTAGACTGGTCTATTTCTTGAATTCTTGCCGATAGGAAGCAATCTTATCTACTAAAATCACAGAATAAAGCCACCCAAGTATTTTCAGAATATAGATGAATTTTCCTGCTGCAAAGAGATGAATTTAATACTACTGGAATATGCAGAAATTTGACTTAATAAATACACCAGGCAAAGAGAGGAAACTACAGTTTCACAGAAACACAGAATGTTAGGGGTTGGAAGGGACCTCTGAAGATCATCGAGTCCAACCCCCCTGCCAGAGCAGGACAAAACTAGGGCAGATCCCTCAGAAATGCACCCAGTCAGGTCTTGAAAGGCTCCAGAGAAGGAGACTCCACAACCTCTCTGGGGACTCTGTTCCAGGCTCTGTGACCCTGACAGTCAAGAAGTTCTTCCTCGTGTTGAGGTGGAACTTCCTGTGCTCCAGCCTGAATCCATTCTGCAGAGGAATTTCTTGTGCAAAGGAATTGACATTCATGGATCTTGTAGACTTGGGCAAATAAACCTTTAGCAAGGAATTAAAATTATAAACAGAATGTTCTCAACCCTGGACAACAACCCAAGTACATCTACCATGAACAGTAGATGCATAAATCACCATCTTGTGCCGTGGTGTTGTTTCTTGCAGGTGAAACGACACGCCATGTGCAACCCTGTGTGATCCATACTTGTTTCCACTCCCGATAGTCTGACTCTGCAGCAGAATGTGCTTGCTGCTGTTCATGACATGCTGCCCTATACTAGCTAGCAAAGGTTTTCAGGTGAAGACACACAAAACCAAACAACTCTCACAAAACAAAGTTATTTTACTCAATATGGAAGGCATTACATGGTCCATGAAGGATCCATAATGCAGTTTCTAGAGCATATCATCTTTGAGCACGCAGAACGTACCAACACATGTCACCATTTGTGAGAAAACTCCAACTCCTGGCAAATTCTCCTCATAGCAAGTACCAGATCTGCTGGTTCCCAGCACAGGGAAATAACCAGGGGAGCTGAGGAATCCCTCTCCAGAAAATACACAAATCACAAACACACCAGTGAAATTAGAAATTGCATGCCACAAATATCACTGTACAGGACTAGCACTCCTGGGTTTTGCTAAAGGGTCTGCCATGTCCATCCTGCACCTGGGAGAAGACAAGTTTGTCAGTGTTGGAGCATTTTTTACTGCTACTTAAGGGCAGCTCCTACAAGGAGGATCTGAATGAAACTCCAGCAAATCACACCTACTCTTCCCTGAGGTTGAAGCTCTTGCAAAATGAAACTACTGAATTAAAATCAGCCAATCTGGGACTAACACTTGCAGCAAATTCTTCACAGACAGGTCCTCGCACAGACTCTGCAACAGGTCTCTGCAGTTACACCTCAGAAGATACTCTACTGCCCTATGCAGAAACTCATGTGACTGCAGGAAAGGAAGTGGTGAGAGGGGCTGCTGGAGTTGATGAGGGCAGAACATGAGCACTGAGCTCCTCAAAAACCTCCCCCCCACTTCTCCTTTTCTACTTCCTTAGGTGTTTTTCAGCTGTGGAGGAGTTAGAGGTAGTAGAAGTACAAAAACGTGTTAGGCTGAGGACACAGTGTCTGTGGCTTGCAAAAGAAGAAAGGTATAAACCTAAACCTTCCCATTAATAACTGAATGACAGGAACATCTTTGTACATTACATCCTTGTAATAGCTTTTGTGATTACATTGTTATAGTGCTGTGGATTCTCTCTCAATCTCTGTTTTCTATTGAACTTCCAAAACACCTTGCAAACATGCACAGTCATTTTTAAGGTATTCCTGACTGTAAATATATTCCTATAGAAGAGCATTTTTTAACTAAAACTTCAAGTAAGACCTGGGTAAAGAAAGTAAGTCAGCTTTTAGACTTCACCCAGAACAGAAGACAAAGTCACAGTCAACCTGCATCACCTACAGCAGGGAACAGCGATGCTTCACTTCCCAGGTTACATCCTGCTTCCCCATGGTGTTACAACCACACGTGAGTCACCCCTTGCACAGACTGATGTTCTGGGTCTAGAACCCAAGACAGTCCTGTAGCTGGTGCCTAAGGCAGGTACAGGACCCTGCTGCACCCCCCAGATCTCAGCAACAGCCTCCTTCCATTTCCTTAGGTTTCCTCTCAGAGCCACAACGTACCTTTCACACACACACCAGAGCAATGGTTTATCAGAAGAAATAATTCAAACCGCGGGTTTTCCCATCCATGTAAAAAATGTTATAAAAAGTCAAACCCCAAGCCCTGTGTGATTCAAAAAGCAGGGTTTTCTGAGGCAGTTTATGTCACCTGTAAGCCCTGAGGCAAGATCCTGGTGCTAAGTCAATGATGCCAGTGGAGCCATGCTCTCTTCTAGGTAGAGGTGGGGTCTGGAGACAGCTGAGCAGGAGCCTGAGGCATTGACAGCCCTGCTAGGTGTGGGGACAAGGAGCAGCATTCTGCATCTCAGACAGAGGGATCTGCAGGTGGACTCCTCTGTCAAGAGCTGGGACAGGGACTGCTACCAGGACCTCTGCTGTCTGGCTGTTTAAGGCAAAGCTGAGGAGAGCCACTAAGATGACTAAGGGAGGGGGAACATCTCCCTTAGGAGGAGAGGCTGAGGGAGCTGGGTCTGTTTAGCCTGGAGAACTGGAGACCAAGCAGTGACCTCATTAATGTCTATGAATATGTAAAGGGCAGGTGTTGGGAGGATGGAGCCAGACTCTTCCCAGTGACATCCAGTGATAGGACAAGGGGTAATGGGTACAAGGTGGAGCATAGGAAGTTTTGGGTAAACATAAGGAAAACACTTTTTCATGGTGAGGGTGACAGAACTGAAACAGGCTGCCCAGAGACATTGTGGAGTCTCCTTCTCTGGAGACATTCAAAACCCACCTAGACAGGTTCCTATGTGACCTGCTCTAGGTGATCCTGCTCTAGCAGGGGGGTTGGACTCGATCTTTCAAGGTCCCTTCCAACCCCAAACATTCTGTGATTCTGTGAAATCCTGAAGCCCCCATCAGCACTACCAAAAAAATGGAGCTTGCACACGTGGTCAAATCCCACTGTGACTCAGCCATGGCGTAACTCACGCTGTACAGTCCACACCAGCCAGGCTGTGACAGCCCGGTTTGAGCAGGGGATCGCCACGTAGACCAAATCCCACAGAGAAAGGAAGGGGTTTTAAAACATCTGTGCACAGAAGGAAGCGGCAGGGAGAATAAAGTAACAGGTTTGGCCATGGATTCTGAGCCACGTTATTTCAGAAAGCTGTGAAAATTATTGAAGAAAAATGAACTTGGCACAAGCTGGTGTAACTCGACTGTAACCAGAAGCAGCACCACTTACACCAGGCTTGAATTTGGCCCAGCTCATTATCTCTGTGCTGCCTCATTGCTCAGTAACAGCCACAGTGAGATTTTGAAGTGTAAGGCAGAAAAAGAGAATCCCAATCTGCTCTGCTCAGCACAGGTAGCATATAAATAAATTATCCACTGTGTGGGCTCTGCCCCTTGCGAGTTCTTTTATCTTTCTTCACTTATGCCTTCAGCCTGATATCTTCATTCAGCCCATTACCTACAGCCTGCACAGGTCCACCTACCTGAGAAACTTTACCCTGATCCTTTTCACCCTCTTGTTTCAAAACAATAGATTTGCACATAAAAATTTTGCTGTCCCCAGCTACACACTGGGGATGAATGACAGGGGAAACCAATGGCTGAACAAAGCCTAATGGTGAGAAGGTGACAGGGGTGTTTTAGTGACTGGACCACGTTCTGAAATGCTCCTCTGATACAGCAGGGACCGAATGCAGACGCCAAGTCATACCTTGGCCAAAAGCTGAGTGCGAGGACAAGTCTGACTGGCAGGGGAATTACGCTCAATCCACTGAGGGTTTTTTCAGTGCAGGGACCCCTGACTTCTTTATGAGGAGTATTATATGTATTCATGATCAAAGGCTCTCTGCATAACAAGCAGTAAAAGATCATGGAAAACAGTGTCAAATGAGGTACTCCCTAAGGCTCACTGAACTGGTCGTGAGAACTGTCCAGGATACTGTTTCTCAGCTGGTGGGTCAGGAATATTAGGCAAGAGAGCAGACAAGGCACTAAAGGTCACAAGATGGTGACAATACCATCAAAGTTTCCAAAAACACTTGTTCCTTATGCTCCCAAACACCTCCCTGGTACAGCATCCTCTATAAGCTATGCAGCTCACCCAGGAAAGTAAATTCTATGGATTTACCTGTGCAATTGTTAAGAGTATACACCTTCAGGAGCGAGAATGAAAAAACCCAACATAACAAAAGTCATTAAAAAATAGAGACTTTGCATAAATAACTGGCAATTTGATAAAGCTGCAACATACTTGTCTGGAAGAAGCTGCACGTGCAGAAAGGGGACGCTTGACAGATCCTGCTCACAGTAGGCAAGATGATCCAGACAGTCTGCTGAAGCAGGTCATCAGCTGGATAATTTAATATGACTTAAGGAAGAACAATTATGCATCTAATGGCTAACAGAAAAGCCAAATACATCATGATTAAGGTTTTGCTGGAGGAAATGGGAAAGGCTAGAATACTTTGGGAATTACACTACGGAGAAGAAAGATTAGCACATCAGCTCAGTACAGATGACTTTTTGCCATGGGAGATACAAGGAAAAAGCTTAATTCTGATCTAACACCCCTCACTCGCATACAGAAGTGTAGTAATAGGCTCAGTTTCGGTCAGCATACATGCAGTGCTAATTTCACAGTTTAAAGACACTTTTTCCTATTAAGAAAGGTACAAAAAATGATTTGAGAATCACAGTACCAATTCAGGGACCTCTAAAAATATTGTTAGGAATCAAACACAAACTTGGATGAACCGGGAATTGGACAAGATTTGTTGAAATCCCAGCAGTACAGATTCAGGATGAGGTTTCTTTTCTATAAAAAGTGCTTTTTAAACAAAACTAAAACCAAACAATCGAGAGCAGCAGGCTTTGACTAAATTCAGCATTTATATGCAAAATTATTATTTTTGGTGGAAGACATGGACTTTTTTTTTTTTTAAAGAAAAGAACTGCCACAGCCATTGTTTATCCCAAAAGCACAGGTCATTTAGTAAGAAGAAAGAGTTTGGTGCCTCACAGGGGGGATCAGGTGCCACCTGACAGAAGGTAAGTAGAGGAGACCCCACTCCGGAGGCACCACAGAGTATTTGATATTTGACTTCCAGGGTTTTGATTATTCACTAGCTTTATGGGGAACCCTTGAAGCCTAAAAGCAATGCAGTCTCCAACCAGACACAAGTAAGAAACAAGCTCTGTAGCTGGATAGAGGAGGAGAAAGCTTAAAGGAGGTGCATGTAGGAAAGAGCAGCCAATCCCTAAGCATATGCTATTTCTCAGTAAAACTTCAGGCTATTTGGTTTTTTGTGATTATAATCCACTGTGTGCTGGAGTTAAAAACCTCTTCACCACAGCTCCTGTGCTGTTAGGGTGCAACCACAAGCCTGTGAGAAAGGCACCACAAAGCCCAGTAATGAAGGCTGTAGATGGAGAGATCCAGGATCCCTCCTGCTTGTATAATTCAGTTTGGGAGAACTAAAACAAACCACTTTGCCTCTGTACCTCACTCTCCTTATCTATAGGAGCGAGATGATCACCTTTACTTCCACTGAAGTAGTCTGGCATTCATGAATATAAAGCAAGTTCAGTAGTCTGAATTTCAATCATTCCTTTCTTTTTAAATAATTAAAAAACCTAAATAACCTCATGCTGGTATTTCTCACACCTCTTTTGTTGTCCCACAGGTAGAACATCCTGGAGCTTTCTGCTCCTCCAGTGCACTATTACCCTGACTTCAGTTTAAATGCATCTAAAAAGCCACAGGCAGGAGGAGAATGAAAAAAATCAAGAATAGTATTTTTATCACAAGAAGTGTAAAACTAATTCTGGATGTTAAAATAGACCACAAAATCTGTGTGTTTCTATTTGCATTAGATAGTTACACACGAGTAGCTTAATTCTCTTAATCATAAGATTTATATAACAGAGGTTTTTACACATTCAAAGCCTCTCAATGTTTACTAGTCCACTGGAGGATATTTAAAACAAACCAGAGCATGCAAAAAGAAAATATCCTGTAGAAAACAGAGCAGGGCTTTTAGTGCTTTACTTGTGTCCAAATAACGGGACATCTATCATTTTCTAACACTACTACATATACTCCTTCTCCTATTATTTAAAAGCATTAGTGCTGTAAACCTGTAAACGGCAGCTCCAGAGCCAGGCAATAAAAATGCACTTAGAGCTATTTCAGCTCCACATGTAAGTAATTCAAGCTTTTAAATTATTAGAAAAGGCACCAATTGTGACAAAACTGAGAGGCTTTTTTCCACCATTCATGTAACATACTGCAAAAGAGAGCTGCTGTTTCTCAAATCTGCTCTATATCTGCCTTTGTGCTGATAAAACTCTTCTGGTCAGGGGTGTCAATTCACATTAAACCAGACAGACTGGCAGAAACCCTCATGTGAGCACAGTGATACCAGAGGGTTACACCAGCACAGCTTATTCCTTTTCCTTTACATAGGGACCTTACAACATACAAGCTCCTTAGCAATTATAGAATTGTTTCTGTAAGAGGGAATGGGAACAGTCTTCAAGTGTCACACCAGGGTCACAGTCGCACGTTTGGTTCTTCCTGACATGGTTTGCAGAGTAAAAACCCACTGTGAAGAAAACCAGATTCAGTCTGGAACATCCCAGCAATCACTCTCTTCTACTAATTTAAAATTCATAGCAAGCATCCTTGTCACAATAGCCCTGATGTTGAGTCCCTTTTCCCTGATAATGTCTGCTGGATATTTGACAGTATTTAGAGTTAATAGGAAGCAACTTAATGCCTTAGAAACAGTACTGGGACCAAGATGCATCATTATTTCAGCTAATAGAACTAAGCTAATAAGGCCAAATGCTTTTTCTTAGGCAATAATTTAATTTCTTTGGTACAAAGGGCTAGACAAGGAAGATCATCGTGGTGACCATGGAAGTCTGGCCCATTTCTGTCAAACCCCTTTCCAGCACTCAGAATTTCAACACTGGTAGGACAAGACATGGTCATGCCTCTGGTCAATACACTGGAATAATCCCCTTCCAACAGTTACGTGCACTGGCCTCAAAATCATTCCTATTCAGTAGAGCTTCTTACTTCTCCTTTGAGCAGGCCATGTAAAAAAAATAAATCATAGTATTATTTGTTTATCTGGCTTTGTTAGGAGCACAGCCAAGTTGCCCTGCAGGATGAATTTCACTCTTCTTCTGGCTATCAGGAAATAAAGTCAGCAGGATCTCTGCTTCTCAGTTGGAGGGTGGCATTCCTCTCACCTACCATCAGCTAGCAAAGTAGCAGAGAGCAGTGTAAGCCTTGCTCTGCATCACCCCGTAGCCAAGGGCAGGAGACACATCCTTGGGGAAATCTCTTCCATGGACCAAGGAGTAAATTATCCTGCCTCCAGAAGAGCATGGATGTCCACCTCCAACTAGAAGCCTGGTATTCCGGTGGCTTATGTTTGGTGCAATTAAACACCACCTCCTGCTCTTTCCCATCTAAAGCCAGGAACAGCCCCAGTTACTGACACAGCAGCCACAGCCCTGCTGGGGCTTCTACGCTGTTTCTCCCAGCACTGCATACAAGGATTTCCCACACAATTCACAGTCTCTTTGGTTTGCAGGTAGTTTACTCTCTACTGGCACCAGTACATGGTCAGAAACATTCCCCATCCCTAATTAATAGAAGATGCATCTTAAAAACAATGGAAGAGCAACTCTTTAAATAGTTCTTCATCGATAGGACTGAAAACAGTTCTGGACAGCCCAGCTGGCTACTCAGCAACTTGCTGAGCCTACATTCTCAAGTAGTTTTTTCACCCTCACAAAGTGGGGTTCAGGGCTTTTTTTGTTGTTGTGGGTTTGGGGTTTTGTTCGTTGGTTTTCTTAATGTACTGGAATGGTGTATTCCAGAAGGGGAGCACCACCAATTTAACAGAGAAACTGACTGGAGGTCCAGAATCCTTCTATTCACAGGTTCCTAGACCTCCTCTAGTGGAAGCCTCCTGGTAACTGCAGGGTACCAGGAATCTATCACTTGCACTTTTGAGAGGGCAAACCCAGCACCCAAGCTGCAGCCAGCTCCCTGGGGTCTGTTGGTAAGAGGGCTGAGCACAACATTTTGGACATCCTGGGTTAGAGTATGCAGGCATCTCCCTCTGGCCTTTCATTTACACCGTCATTTGTGATCTCATTACATCCCAGGGGTCATGAGAAATATCACAGCTCCTACCAAGGCTGGCAGTAACCATCCCATCTTAGAGGGATACCCCAGAGGTTCTGCATGTAGGAATTCAAAAGAATAAGACCAACAGTAGTGTTGGGTACTACTCTGACTTGTGCTTTGAGTTCAGACTTCACCCCCTTCAGGCTTTCTGATGTTAAATGTGTTTCTTCTGAATCAGCAGAGCTGTCTGGCTAGTCTCTGGCTAGAAACGTAGGCTGCAGACTGAGCCTGGAACACATCAGCAATCTCTGCTTGCTCTCAGCGACTGTGGCTGCCAAGGAGAGCTTGCAGAGCAAAGGACAAAGCAGCCTCACTTGCTGCCAGAGTCAGTGATAAGGAAACAGGTCCTGATTAGTCGCATGTTCAAGCCTTGGCCACAGCATCCATCACACAGTCACTTGCATTCCTGAGTTGACACAGTCCCCAGAAAAAAAAAATCTACACCATAAGCCAAGCAAGATGGCAAATGTACTTTAGAAAGAAGCAAAAGAATCTTAACATATCTACAGATGGTCAGAATAAACTGATGAAGTCCCCAAAATAGCAACAAGTAGGAGCTTTTTGACTTGGAAAACAGGACTTAAAGCCTTTTCCCAGATACCAGCTAGGACTGCTGCTGTTACCAAGACCTTCTGTACAATACTAACCTTAAAAGTCTAGCTTTGTTGATATGGTTGCTTCCCAGAACAATAATGTTTATTCATAGCTGATAAAAATCATTACTTGTTAAACTGAGCCTCTAGAGTGAACTTTTACTGACGGTTAAAATGAGGGTAATTTTTTGGAGCTGGCTTCATAGAGTTGGTCCGAGTGAAAAAAGAGCAGCAAAACCACGACCACAAAAGACCAGCATATACAACACTGTTGCCTTATCTCCATACTTCTCTGATGTCAGCTAATTATCATAATAAAAGAATAAAAACCTTCCTTCAGATGCCAGAAATGATCCAGTATCTGGAAAAAAAATAACATATATTAGAGTTTTAGCCCTGTTACTTTAGAGGAACAGCCTGAACCAGCCTCCGTGCTCAAAGATATATTGCACAGGCCATTTGCATAAACTATCCTCAAAACCAAAGAGCACATTTCTTCACATTAGCAATCGGTAAACCTAATTAAAGAATGGAAACATTGCAAATGAATGCACTTAATTTGGAAGAAAATGTGCAGCCTATGCAAACTAGTAGAACACAAAAAAAATGGCTGGGCATCCTTTTGTTCTATTCGGATCTCATGAGCTCTGTGAGAAAAATAGCTAGCAAGTCAAAGAAGAGGAAACACAAATCCTTGCTATCTGGGCTCTACAAATCATTACAGCTGCTTCTCCTCACCCCCTTCTAAAGCCCTTACTTTAGGGAGGCCTGTACACAAATGATTCTGCTCTGGAGAAAATACCTTCAACAAGAGCAACCCCATGTCATAGGCTACAGGAGTATGGTCAGAGGATGGTTCACTAACAGCCTCAGCTACTGTGAATTATCTGGAGATAACTCACTGAGTATTTTAGGACAACCATTTTCCTTCCAACAAATGCAGATAAAGAGTTTTCCCTGTCTCACCACCCAATAGAAGGCATTGCCTTGGGTGTCTGAACAGGGCAGAGCTCAGCCCCCAGCACAGCGACAGAAGCTGTGTAAGTACATGCCATGCCATATGAGGGGCTCATGAAAAGCCTGAGCTTCAACTACTACCTATTTCAACACGTATAAGAGGAAATCCTTAAAAAAACCCCACAAACACAAAATCACAACCAAAAACCTCAACAACAAGACTAGTGACTGGTAGAAAAAAGATAGGCTATGTATAATATAATCAAAGGGTGTACATAAAGTGGTGATTTGTTCATTCTGTCCTTTAAAGGACCCGTAAATAACGTAACATTGGTCACAAAACATCAAGCCAAAGATAGGATTCTTTTAGGTTGATTTTGTGGTGTAGAAGCCCAAGCTAAAATTCTTTCAGGTTGATTTTGTGTTGTGGCTTTTGTTTATTAAGCCACTGCAGGAAAGAAACCAGTGTTCATTAACATTAGCTTGACTTAGACAAAAACCAGAGTAAGTTATCAATATTAAACTCAACGAGGACAGGGATGGGCTTAAAAGAAAGAGCGAGCTCCAGGAATTGCATGTGCCAGAAGCCTTGTTTTACCAAGGACAGAACAAAATCTGATCACAGTGACTCCTCATGAACCATGCAGCTCCCTGGCTCTGCCTCCCACTTCAAATGGTTGGGGCTGAGCCTTCACCCAGACATTTGGTGAGCTGGGCTTATGCACGGGTGAAGGGAAAGATTGAAAAGAAGATAAAAACCATAATTTGATCTGCTTTGCTTTTGGGAATGGAACGGAGAAGAGATTTGCCTTTACACAGCCCTCTGGAGGAAAGCTTCCAAGCAGGGACCGCATCCTTAACCTTGAGCTACCATGGTCTGTACCCTGGGCCACAGAGTCTAAATTTGCTCTCGGGATGGTTTCCAGTCCCTTCGGTCATGTTGCAGACTGTCTGTTAATCAGTTTCTTGCTCTAATAAAATGAGGGTTATGGCATTTGCTCACTGAATTATGGTCTGCAAAACCTTAGATGACATATTTTACATAAGTGATTTCAACAGCACAACGATCTCTTCAGCTTGAAAGTGTCTCACAACACACAAATGGGCTATCTGGTTCTCTATGTTGCAGCCTGTCAGCAATATAAATATCTCAAATGATGCAGCATAAAGGCTGCTAATCCACATAACTACCAGAGGCATGGCCAGTCTGTTAATTAGCAACAATCAAATTATATTTTCTGGTGTTCCATTGGGTGGAAAAAACCTATCCCAAAAGAACATGCTGCAGCAGAGGACTTCTTCATTTATTCTGAGTTCTGACAGTTACCAGAAGCAGCAGGAAGGGAGAAACACTGCAAGGGATGAAATGCTTGATTTAGTGTCAGAAAGCTACGGGATGGGCGGTACACGCTAACAGTTCTTCATGGCCAGTTTATGCCTTGAACTCCCAAGAGCAACAGCCGCTCCATGGAAGAGCAGATGCCTGGAAGGGACATGGTTGGTTTTGTTCCATTCATTTTGCCTGGCAGCCTCAAATTTCCTATCTGCTCTAGACAGGTCATTTAAAATGTGTCAGAAGCTGTGAAGGGTATCAATACTTGCAGCAGACCCATCTTTCAAACTGTCCAGCTCTGAACAGCAAGCAGTTGTCATAGATTCTCTGTCTTAAAGTTCAGAGCAAAAGGACCACAGAAAAAGAAAACTTCTATAGTTGTGGGTTTGTTGTTTGGTTAAGTCACTGCTTGTTTTTTCCCTTCGCTTTTCCAGGGGGAAACCATCCTTCACACAGTACAAAGGAGGCTCAAACTCCTCCTCCAGACACGAAGCTGGCACACAGAGCACCAAACAAGATTATGCAAGTCACAGATTGCAACACAAACCAGTTGTTTCCCCCCCAAAAGCTGCAGAAGCATGGAGTCCTACATCTGACGCGTACCTTAAACTACAAGGTCTGGATGAGATTTGAGTCTGGTTGTTCAAGCCCCGCCAAAGTACATCACTCAAGAACTTGGCCTAAACCATGTCTTTCCATGGATGTTTATTCTGTGCCATTCAAACTAACACAGGTATTCACACAGCTGAAACCAGTATGTTGTCCTGCTGCTCCCCCAGAGCTCCGGAGTATCCTGCTCCGAGTGCTATGCCAAGGTGGACACAGCAGGCTAGGTCACACCCCATGCTGGTTTCCACAAAGGTTCCTCTCTACCTGGAGCTCCACAGGATTGAGACACATGCCGAAAGCCCTGATTCACCTGCCCAGGTTTAGTTGCAGCCCCATCAGCTATCAACCTTCCCTCCTGTGTTGCTCTCCTCTTGACAAAAAACCTTCAGTGATCAGCAGCACAGGGAGGCGGTGGCTGTGGATCAGGAGACCCTGGCAGCTTTGCCAGTGCTGAGAGATGGCAAATCTAAACCCTGCACTCTGGCCACCCTTCTGCTCCCCATCACTCCAGCCTGGCATGCCTAGGGGCAGGCAAGGCCTCCCAGGTGACAACACAGTTCATCACATCATGGGACACTTGCATGGATGAATCTTCTAGACAGAACAGCAATGCAGTTTCTAAAAAGCTGGAAAGAGTTCATACAGTCAACATCTGGCAGCAGTTGCCAAAATAAACACAGCATAGGAATATTTGTAAAATGGCTGAGAAACAATATGGATAATGTGGCATTACGCTATAAACAGAGCAGCATATTAATCAAGGAACAATAAAGCTTTAATTATATTTTAAAGAGTCTCACTTAAAACTGCTGCAAACCGTAACTCGTGCAGCATGGCTGGCCTATTTCCCACTGACTGCCTCTTCCAGTTCTCCAGCTGTAAAATTAAGAAAACAAGTCTTGGGGGCATAATAAGGAAAACAGATGAAAGATGAAGGAGCTCCAGTACAGTCGTAATGGAAACCATGCAAGTAGGTGGGCTAGAGAAGACTATCCAAGCACTATAAAATGGTGGTTGTTTGGAAGGAAATACCACAACTATTAGGACTTGGAAGACTGGAACAGGTTGTCCAGGGAGGTAGTTGAGGCCCCATCCCTGGGGATATTCAAGGTGAAGCTCTGAGTAACCTGATCTAGTGGAGGATGTCCCTGCTTACTGCAGGGGGTCAGACTAGGTGACCTTTAGAGGTCCCTTCCGGCCCAAACCAGTCTGTGATTTTATGACTGGCCATCCAGCACACAAGTGCAGATTTGGTAGGGAACTCAAACGCA
The DNA here is from genome assembly GCA_033439905.1 of Ceryle rudis. NCBI lineage: Eukaryota > Metazoa > Chordata > Aves > Coraciiformes > Cerylidae > Ceryle > Ceryle rudis. The sequence goes on along the minus strand of JAAGNO010013039.1, from coordinate 32,094 downwards.
TTCCATCTCCCTCTTGCCCTTAAAACTGTTCAGTAATATCCTATCTTCTGTGATATACTTAGAGCTACACAGGTCCCTCCTGACACACCAAAGCTTACGTAGCACAACTATGCTGCCCACCTACAGCTGCAACAAGCCAGGGGCACCCCCTCACTAGATACCATGAGGGTTGGGCTCCCAAGGGAAAGGCTGGAACACACAATACGCTGCACCAAGCCAGGGGCTTTGTATTGAGTATCTGGAACACACATGAACCAAAGAACCTCTCAGGTGTAATGGAGCAAAGAAAGAGGGGTGGTATTTGTTACTTTGTGGTGCTGAGAAGAGAGACTGTCGTCATTTATTGTCAGATACCCTACATATACACAACCCGCTGCAGCAGGCAGCTCACCTGCAGCTTGTGCCAGGAGAGCTGTTAAATCAATGGGAAGCTCTGCATGAGCAAGGTGCACCTCCACTGAAAGCCATCGCAGGGGAAGAACATGCCACAGGCACAGAGTGCTCATAAAGACTGAGAGCAGAATAGCCAGGGCTCAGTCAAAGCCCATTGAAAAGCAAAGTCAAACACAACTGATTAAGTGGCAGTGCTGGTCACAAGCACTTTGAGAAGCTTTTTTGCCTTAAAAAAAAAAAAAAAAAAAAAAAAAACCACTTTCTGTTCAAAATGACCTTTCATCTCAAAACTCAGGACTACTATAGTTATAAAACATCAGCAGAGTCAGAGGTGTAACAGCACATTTAGAAGTTCCTCAATGAGGTGCTCTTGTGCAAACAAGCCAGACTCCTGCCCTGGGTTCCCCCATCCCTAGAGGTTTTACCTATTCCTGTTAAGAAGATTTCAAGCTTCTCTACTCCCAAAAGCTCTAAATATTACACTTCAACTCCTCACCCTCACACACATCTAAGAAACAGCACTACTTTTTGGATTAAGTGCAAACTTCTTCAGCTTCCTCCTACCTGTTGCAGTCATGGGGGGAGAGCAGCAAGCTGAGCCCCAAGGCACCATCCCACAGGAGCAGCACATCCTATGGTGATCATCAGGCAAAGCTCACAGTAAACAAAGGCTCCGAGGTCAAAACACGAAAGCCAAACCATTCAGCTACAGCCATGGAAGCAGGCACAGATACTCCACAGCCCAAACCTCTCCTGAAAGCCTCCCGTGGAACCTAAATGGGGCTCCTGGGCCCACAGCTGGTGTGCATCTGAGGGGGATCCCAGGTGAGGCTGCTCATGGCAGTTAAGGGCTGGTGCCACCTGGGCCTAAAAAGCTGAAAAACCCCCCCAAAACAGGTTCCGTGTTTTAAGCACCCAAAAGCTTAAGGTGAGAGTACTTTACAATGTTGGTTTATCAGCACAGAGTTCACATGAGATGATTGTGGCTCTGCATCAGCTCATGGATAGGTTTCCTGGGGAGCCTCTGGTGGCACTATGGGATAAAGATCAGAGCAGCTGAACATCAGAAACAAGTGGAGCACTTGCAACAGATGGAAAAGGGGATCACTAAGTAGATTCTAGCGACCAAGGAGTGTAAGAGTAGAGTGGGAGATACCAAAAGTCAACTCAAGACTTGGCAAAAGATAAGAAAGCCTATGGCAAAAGCATTCTGGAGCTGTCTATCTAAAAAGAGAGCAGTAAAGTGGAAGAGCTGCTACACTTTTCAGTAAACTGCTGTAGAGTCCTTCAGCTCTGCAGCTGTGCCAGTGAATACATGTCACTGGAAACAGAGACCCAAATGTCCTAGTGGGGAATACATGAGAATGGCCCAGTGCTGTGGTGTCCCTGCAAGAAGCAGCAGAAGATAGGGATTCACCATAAACAGCGATCCATGGTGATGTCTCTGATGGAAAACCAAACCAGTATATAACTTCAGGTCCAAGTGTGATTTATACCAAAATCTATAGGAAACTCTGAGAGCAGAAAGCATCTGTAGTGGAAGGCAGGTAGAAAACCCTAAGACCGATTTGCTTTAAAAAATTCTGAAGCAGGACAGATCACAAGAGACAGACCATATTGCTAAACCCTTCTCTAGTACAAACCATACAGCAAAGGTCTAAAGATATTTTCTGCAAAGAGGGGAAAGGTGAATCAAATTTCCAGCACTAGACAATGAGGTTTTCAGGTTGATATAAACAGCAGAGGTTCTTCTCTTTCCATTCAGGCCTTAACTGTAGTTATGAATCCCCCAAAGAAAAGGTTAAACAGTAATTTATATTTAGAAAGATACAGGCAGAAAGAACTTACAGTCCCATGAGTAACAGGGTATTGGGATTCCAGGTCAGCAACACTGTAAATAACCTATGTACAGAAGCTCTCATCAGGATGGAGGTCCTGGCTTCCAAGCAGTGCTCCAAGGTGGCCCTAACGCAGGCAGCATAACCACCCTCACAGCACACTACGTGCAGTTGAACTTGCTTTGGAGCATATGTTTTTTTTTTCCTGTTCAACTTAACCCGGGCAAACCGTATGTTGCAAAACTATCCACGGAGTTATGGGCTGACTCTGGAATTAAAGTTGCTCAGTAAATTATCAATGCTGGACTTTCTAACACAAAGAAGTAAGAAAATATTTGTTGCCCAGGTAAACTGCAGAAGTACACTCTAATGCTGGCACAGGAGATAAGCTCTAAGGAGAGAAGCTGAATTAATTGTATTGTGTTGCACAGAAGACTACACAAGGGATACTATTATACAAAAGAATTATTCCTTATCTAATTTCTGCACACCCAGAGGATTGTGTCCAGCGCCTGCAGACAATATGTCTAGGTATAATATTAGCACGCCAGCCAAGAAGCACACCTTAAAGCGTCCTGAAATGGAGAATCTTTTCACTAGGGCCATAATTCCACTACAGAATCTACTTGTATGGAAAAATCAATTTTTTTTTTTTTTACTTTCACAACGATGTTTAAGTGTTGCAATAGGTTTGACGATCGTTTTCTCAGTATTAAAAATACAACTTCAGATACGATAGAGCAATAGAAATATGCCATTTGACACTTATGGATATGATGGCAAATGAAGGGGGGAGGATTTCTGGGGTTAGTTTGTTTGGGTTGACATACAGCAGCTTATTCTGCGGGGCTGACACACCTATCAATGCTGCTTTTTGCTTTAGCCATTTTATTTTTTCTTTCGTAAGCTTATTATCGCTAATTTTCTTCATGGTTAGTGTTGGGTGTTTCAGAGAGGAGAGAAGAAATGAGGGGCTGGATGATTCCAGTTATTGCATCTGGCACTCCAGTGACAGTTTGGAAACTCCTTTTAATTAAACAAGTGTTACTTTTTCAAGTTAGAGTAATCCGTGCCTCGAACATGCAGCTGGGAAAGCAAACAGACCTTAATTCAGCTGATAAGCACATGCTGAAGACGGGTGAAAGGAGGAGATTAAATGGGATCCCATATGAATGCAAACATGCAGAATGGCTGGGGGGTGGGAGGGTTGGTTTGTGCACATGTGTGTGAGCAGACGTGCACACAACGAAAGGTCTGGCACAGGCAGAGCTAGGGCCAGAGCTGCAGCTTAATGAGAAGCTGTATAATGCACTCTCCAGAATGCTGTCTGAGTAGAGAAGCAGGCGATTTGGAAGTGGAAGGATAAATCTGATTTCTGATATGACACCACCAGATGCCACAGCACACTGGGTAGCAGACAGACTATGGAACTAGTTATCAGTGCCCGAGTCCAACTGCTTCCTTACAACAAAACAAAAGTCCTCCTCTCCCTGCCCATCACCTCTCCTGCTTCAGACCAGAGTGAGTGGCAGGAGAATCAGTCCCTCGCATACAACAGCTCCCCAGAGACAGGGAGCTGCACAGGCAGGCAGCGGGGAAAATTAGCTGTGATGCTTTCACTGCAATGGGAGGAAACACTGCGAAAATCTGGTTTGATGCAAAAGAAAGCTCAGAAAGAGCAAGCTTGGTCTTACCTACTCTAGGTGTGACAAATCAGCTGATATTAAGCATACTTACAGCCCTAACTGTAAACGAGGGAGACCTAAACTATTTGCTTTAGTTTTTCCCTGAGTTAAAGCCTTTGGAAGGCAGAAGCCCAAGCACAGAGCTCACTCTCTCCGCGAGCCATGCGCTGGACATGTGCACCGCACAACAATAAGGTGAGCACCGTGTGCTCTCTCGACACTAATGGGGAACATAAAGAAGAGTGTGGCCAGCAGGTTCTCCTCCCCATCTAGTCTGCACTGGTGAGACCACATCTGAAGTGTTGTGTTCAGTTCTGGGCTCCCCAGTTCAAGAGGGATGGGGAAATACTGGAGAGAGTCCAGTGGAGGCTGTGAGGATGACTGGGGGCCTGGAACATCTCTCTGCTGAGGAAAGGCTGAGAGCCCTGGGGCTGTTTAACCTGGAAAAGAGAAGCCTGAGAGGGGAGCTTATGAAAGTTTACAAATATCTCCAGGGTGGGGGGCAAGGAGAAGGGGCCAGGCTCTTCTCAGTGGTGCCCTGTGATAGGATGAGAGGTAATGGTCACAAGGTGAAACACAGCAAATTCCACCTCAACATGAGGAAAAACTTCTTCTCTGTGAGGGTGAC
>JAAGNO010013039.1:0-15012 GCA_033439905.1 Ceryle rudis | reverse complement strand
TTCAGAGGTCCTTTCCAACCCCTACCATTCTGTGATTGGAAAGATGAGATCAATGAGTTTTCAGTTTAGGGCTGTTTTCAAAACACAGCTCAGAAATACGTGCACACAAGCTGCTCCTGTGGAAAGTAGCTAGAGAAAACACCGCTGACAAAGTTAGAAAAATTTGTTCTGCTGTGATATGTGCATTCAGTGGGCACATATTACTGGTAATATTTTTAATAGAAAGTTGGCAAAAGCACGTTACCCTTCAGTAATCTACAATGTGGTGTCTGCTGACTGCTTATACAGAACTATTACGAACAGTTAAGCCCCAAATGTCTTTATCTTGATCTCTCCAATGTTTAATTTCCCCTTACAGAACAGTGCACCGGAAGGCTTTATACCCCAGATAACTAAGATGTTTTTACCTTCTAATTTCATCTAAACGGTGCTAAAATGATCAAACATGAGCTGTAATTTACATTTCTCTGGTGAAATGGTAAAACTACATTTCCCCAATTACCTTTTTACCTCTTTGAAGGTACCAAAGATAGTACTGAAGATGTTCAGAGAGTCACAGAGCTGGCACATGGTCTGTTATTCCTCTAGCTACCGTTCTGATCAGTGTTAGAAGAGATTCCTGCAGGCCACGTGTTTATCTGCTCATGCAGAAAGTCTGGCAAAAAATCTTATCTTGTATGGATCTGAGTGGGAGAGCTGGTGCCACTGGGAACTCTCTCACCTCAGGTCTAGGAGTGGAAATCTGAAGGAACGGAAATCCCTTTCCGTTACACCTCAAACTGTCATGTAAATGCTGAGGTTGGGGAAGGATTAGGAATGATTATACTGGTCTTCTCCTATGCATTTCAGTTTAAATTATACTGTGTAATGAAGGACACTAAAATGACACATAATACTTTGTCCCTGTGTTGGCAGATTATGAAAGAGATTTAATCAGGGATAGAGAGGCGGGGAAACCTTTTTCTGTTTTTCTTTCTTCCCTCCCCCTGCAATGCTCTCCCTCCCTATCCCCTTCTCAGAAGCCCCCTCTCAGCCACCTCCTGATCCCACTTGCCAAGAACAGAGGCTGCAGAAAATGTCACCGTCACCCTGGGAAAGGCTTAGCCAAGTGTGCCTAGGAGATAACACTGTGACAGCACCACAAGAAGCAAGGAACTCATCTCAGGATCAGATTCTACCAAGTTCAGCTAGCGTGAATCAAAATTGTTACTTTTCACCCTGATTATTTACTTTTCTTTGCTCCCCTGTATCATCCCAAACCGTCTCTCTACAACAGGAGCCAAAGCCAGGAATCTGCAGCTGTGGAACTACCACCCGCTTCTCCTGACACGTGCAGAAGGCCCTCTGGCAGGCTTTGCTTATGCTCCTCTTGGCAGAGGCTCATCTTTACCAACCACCCCAAATGACCAAAATCAAGCTTTGAAACCACTGCGGTTTCTTTAAAATCAGCCTTATATAAGGGTTTAAATTGTTGCTGTGCTATTTTGTGGGTAGAACGAGATGGTTACACTGAAGTCAATAAAGGAATTTATAGGCTCTCTAAAAATGGAGCTGGAGATAAAACGTCTTGTGCAACAAAGGCTGTAGAACGTCTCTGTGAGGCAGTGGGATGAGGATGAGGCGTGATGGAGAGGTTTCTCTCGGCAGGAAGATGGAAGACCCTGTAAATACAGTATTTCTGTGAGCTAGGATCATCTGTGAGGAAAGAGAAGATGTGTGGCGCTGAGAAGTTGATGAGCGTGGCTGACTGCCAGCAGATATTATGATCTCAGAATATTGATGTTTTGCACTAATAATTACAAAATCAGCAGCTGTACAATTACATATTTGGATAAATACAAGTGTAAGTGCATCCTGTAACATGGTAAATGGAAATGAAGTATGATTAAAATGACAGCTCATACAGTAATATTGATGCCTAGAAAAGACCGACAAGCTGGGAGAATGAGAACATAATAAAGGATAAAAGAATCTTGATATTCAAAAAGAAAAGAAAAAAAAAAAGATAATGAAAACATTCATGAGCAGTGAGAAAAATACATTAACTTTCCATAGCTGCTGAGAGCAGATACAGATCAGACAGAAGACATTAAGAAAAAAGAAAATTTACTTGTCTACACTTACAGAGACATTCTGGGGAAAAAAAAAATATATCCTTATACGCCCTGGAGAAGAAACCTACAACCAGAATAATCTCTTCTGATACTCTGTCTAGAGTAAATAAAAAGCATTGAAGCTGTTGAGTGTCTAAACAGCCAAGAATAAAGACAAGGGTTGGAATCACATCATCTGAATGTGCTAACGAAGTAAATTTGCTATAGGTTCTCACTGGGGCACTGAAATGTGACAATAAGCAGGATATCTGACTGAGTGAGGCATCTGAAATCAGAAAGTTCTTATTAAAGGGAGGGAGCTTCGTGGAAGAATTAGGAAGAAGTGCAGAAAAAAAGCCATTATTTGGATGAGATTGCATTTGGCAAAAATCACAGTAATAAAGCACATTTGATACATAGTCATGTTCAAAGCCTGGCTGGGATGTCACAGGATGGGTTTGTTTATCGGATGCCTGCACCGACAGATAGGATTTTGACTGTTTAAAATCCGCTGTGCCGAAGGGACAGCACTGGTCGGGCACGTCTTGTTATTCCATGGAAACCCACTGCCTTTGGGATGAGGACAAAGCCGAAGCTCATCCCTGTGTGGAGCAGGCAGCCAGCCAGGGGAAAGATAAAATCCATGTCTCTGTTTCCCAACGATCTAAAGATTGAAGGCATGTCAGAGGAGCAGGGTTAATATATGTCCTGGCTGAGGACTGAGGTTTGTGACCCATACATAGATTATACCCGCAGAGGGCTGAATCTGGTGCAAAGACTGCAGTTCATGTACACCAGACATTTTGGCTTTGTCTATTCCGTTCAGTGGATGAAAGCCCAAGGGTAAGACAGAAAATACATTTTCCTTAATCCACGCTGTTTGTCTGCCGTGCCAGCAAGAGGACAGCTGTAGTCCAGCATGAGCTACACTCCCTGTGATTTTGCACGATACTGTCGCAGGCTCCTCTAGAAAGAAGCTTGGATTAATTTTTGTTTTGTGTTGGATATGCAAAACACAGAGGTTTGCTTTGTGTTTGCTCGTGGGCAAGCCCAGGGATACCCGTGTCCTTCCCGTCCACAGACAGGACGGGCGTGCACACTGACCCATGCTGAGAGGAGATGCCAGCACCAGCTTTCTTCAACACAGTGCTCTACAACTTCCATGAAGCCTACAGCTCTATATAGGTGACTTTGGGCTTGCACTAACCCCAGGTCCCCCCCGCCTGTGGTCTAAACATTTCCTCTGAGTTTTGTTTAATGGCTAATCAGCTGATGATTTCCCTGAATAGAGATCTAATGTTGGTTGTCGCTGCTTGGGTGGGGCCTCAGCACAACATACAGCTGTGCAGCACAGCTGGGGATGGGAAATCCCCTGCACTAACTTCCTCCCCACTTTTCATGGAACACACTGAATCATTTTTCCTTTTCTCTGAGCAGAGGAGAGGCAGGACAGGATGGGAATCTGTTGCTGTTCTGCCTTTCAATGAACAGCAGGATGCTCATCCCTCTCCTAGTAAATATTCCTGTGGCTTGATCCTGCAAGGCACTGAGCAATCCCTGCTCTACTCCACACCACCAGCGCCACCCTTCATGGTCCTGTAAGGGTTTCAGAATAAGCACTTCCATCAGTGGACTCATCCGGTGATCAAAGTTCACGTAGGGCTATGCTTACAGGAGCACGCAGCGCTAAGCAAGGTTGAAACCAAGGCACTGCTTTGCCCTCCTGCCTAGAAACCTGCCCGTCTGAAGCCGTGCAAATCCCAGAGCAACTTCCCCATCTACACTCAAGATTTATAGGGCTTGCTTTCCTCTTCTTAAATCTCTCCCAACCAAGCTTTGTTCAAAGATGATTAGCAGATGTTGTCGTTAAAAAGCTGGTACTTGCCAACAAGTAACACATGGGTCCGCTTGAGAAACAGTGCTGTTTCCACAGCTCTCCCCAAGAAGAGATACTTGTGGTAATTGGTAAGGCCTGTGAGAATATGACATTTGAAAGTATCTTCTACCATACATATTTGCTAAGAGAACGCAGTTTTCCTGAGTATTTGTTTATCTTGTTCATATGAACTCATAAACACACACGATACAGAATAGATAATTAAGCCAGCTCTGATTAAAGGAGTTAGTGGTGATCTTTTTAGATAACAGCGACTTTGGCGAGCAAAGGCGGATTTGTTACAAAAGTAAACAAAACCCAACACTAAGGAACAGCTAGCCATGTATCTTAACTGAAGACATAAAATGCAATGATTAACTGATAATGCAGAAACGCTTCTCAAAGGCTAGAGGGTGACAAACCAAAGGACAGGATTTTCCTCTCCATTTCAAGAGGAGCTGAAATACACAGATGGCAATCCCCGGACAAAAATAAACTGGGGAAACGGGGATGTACAAAGGACCTAGCTGGGATAACCAAGCAAAGAACCACTTCTGTGTTTACCTACCCAATACACACCGAAATCTAAACCCGAGCAGCCAGGCCTCCCTCCTGTTAGCAGTGTGGAAAAGCCCGTCCAGGGGGATCTTCTAATAGATACGAACAGAAATGTTTTGAAGATGTTAACCCAAATATTCATGAAAGCCCTGGCAATTTATTGTTAATGAAAAAGTAATTTTTTTTTTTTTTTTTTTTCCTGGAAGGTGGAAAGGAATGAGTGTTAAAAAGCAATCTGAGTCTTCTGCAATGCTCAAAGCAGGCCTCACAACGCATAAACTGTAAATACCATTTTTATATAAGTTTCAAATAAATGACAGATGTAGTCCATTTTTACTACACTAAACTCAGCATTTTAGAGGTTGAGATTGAAATCCTTTCTTTTCTCTTTTCCCTGGGCCTGTTGTTAAAAGCACGACTGCTCTGCCAAAAAGTCTCTGTTTCGAAAGGCTTTTATTCCTTTTTTATTCCTTTTGTTCTACTGCATGACTGCACACGACAACATGCGCTGATGAGATCGGTGGCATTTTATAGCTATCCTTTATGCCTCATCCAAACCTGTCCTAGTAAGTAAGAATATTCCCCTTGACTTTACTAAGCTTCAAATCAGGGTTTTATTTGGGATTTACCTTTAGCTTCATTTCATGTCTCAATTCACTGTGTACTTGGAATAGCAGGGAAATGTCAATGTTGCCGTGTTCCACTTCTATAAAACATTGGTCAGATGCACTTGACAGGTCTTATGTTTAGGAAATAGAATATATTCACAGGCTGCACAATTAGAAACACCATCTTACAGACATGCAGCAAGATGAAATTCAACTAATCTGATGTTTGTTTATTTCTTTAACATTCTATTAAACCAGAGAAGCTCTATAATGAGATTATTCCGTTTTATCTCTTAATTGTATCCAGATATGCAAAACAGATTTACTGCTAGTGGCTTGTATACAGTACAATATTTTAAAGCTAATTATGAAGCAGAATTACTATTGTCACACAATGAAATACTTATTCTTACTGTTATGAATCACGATCAGTTTCTAAAATTAATTATAATTACCTTTTTAATTGGATATAAACCCTACTCAAGTCTGAAACAGCTAGTGATATAAATATAATTCTTTTAAATCCACGATGATATCAGCATAAAATATCTTAATGAAATAGATTTCAATTAAAGAAAAAGAAGGGAAAAGAGAGATTTTAAGTAATTGTCCATTATTAAAGCCAGCTGTAAGTCAAGTCTCAAAAGCATTCAAGTTTTGATTTTTGAACACCTGAAATCTGCCATTGTCCATGTAACCATGCAGACACATCCTCCCCAAACAGTGTATTAATAGTTCTAATTGTTCCTTGAAGAGTAGTTAGCACCTGGTTTCTGTTGGTATTATTCTACAGGAGAGGAAAGCACAGTAAAGTATTAACCCTTGCAAATCCCCAGGGCCCAAAACACCTCGCAGTCTTTTCATTCCTGATTGTATGTGATACAATACACAATAAAAAAGTGAAGCGAAGACTTATAAAATAACATCATATCAAAGTTCTTCTGTTCAAAACCATTGGTGAGTAGACGGTGAAAATCTTTACATGAACTGTTAGTCGCAATTACTTAATAATTTTGGAAAAACTACTGTCCCTATGTTATAATACCTCATGCATCTTGATCATACAGCTCGTCAACTCAAATTACGCTTCAGGTATTTATAACTGGCGCACCAAACTAAATCCAGCATTTCGCACTCCTTTCAAAGTGCGTGTTTGAGCTGGGTTTTGCTCAACAAATATTCATAACAGGAACAACTGAAGCCCTGGCTACAGCCTAATCACAGCTCGTTTGCAAGTCTTGATTATGGGATACCTTTCCTCACTCTCCACTTAGTGGTAAAGGGACAAGGAAAAGACAGTTGTTTATTTTCAGCAGTTTAAAACTTACCTGAGCTCCAGCCACCTTAATGAACATTCTTTCTTAACACTATTATACCTGTATTTTATATACTTGCACATCCAAACCAAGTTATATTTACACACACCATGGTAATTAAAGCAGTTACATTTTGATGCATCAAAATGAACCAGAACTTCCAGGTAAGATCGAGTATCAAGTACCCATATATCAAGTATTCAGAAGGAAACATCTTATTGACTTACTATAGTAAGGACTTAACTACATATTAAATTGCCAGTATTTTGATGAATGAAGTTAGATTTGGATGCTGAACCTACATTTGAAGACATATTATGCAAGTAATTTCATGAATAAATATTGCAGAATGCATATCTGAGGCTATCAAGAAATTTTATTTAACTAGCAGCTCACCATTAGAAAAAAGGCCACAATACTTCATGTGTTTTTTCAAGAATATATACTTTTCAGCCAACTCTGGGTCATCCTTCAGCATCATTATGCAAATAATAAATATTTATGTAAACACTTAGCACAGTCTGTAAGAACATTAATTTTCTATTACTCGAAGAGCCCACATTATCTAGGAGAGCTCTTTCGGTATTTCTGTGATCGAGATTTCATGGCAGATATTATTCACTCTAATCACAGAATCACAGAATGTTTTGGGTTAGAAGGGATCATAAGATCATCCAGTTCCACCCCCCCTGCCATGGGCAGGGACACCTCCCACTCGAGCAGGTTGCTCAGAGCCCCATCCAGCCTGGCCTTGAACACTTCCAGGGATGGAGCAACTTCAGCTTCTCTGGGTAACCTGTTCCAGTGCCTCACCACCCTCATGGTAAAGAATTTCTTCGTAATATCTCATCTAAATCCACCCTCTTTCAGTTTAAATCCATTACCTCTTGTCCTATCACTACATGCTCTTGTAAAAAGTCCCACTCTGGGTTTCTCACAGTCCCACTTTGGGTGCTGGGAGGCTTCTATAAGGTTTCACTGGAGCAAATTTAAGTGGTTTATCTGCCTGCCAAGTGTTAAATTATGTTGGGTTACTGTCTGTATCATTCTACTTTTACTGCAGCTCTTCACAGATTAAGATTCGAATCCTTTGAATTCAGTAGGATTTTGACAGTAATTCAAGCAGTGCAAGTCTTAGTGCTGTCCACCTAATTGTGACATCTATGAATTTCTAAGCTCTGTATGTGCCCATAGAAACTGTATTTACCTGCTGTGTGAATCCTGTCACCGGATCCTTGACAGCCATCCTCATCATCGCAATCCCCGCTTGACTCCATCTCTTCACTTCTTCCACCCCCACTGCCAGCATCTCGGGAAGCCCATCTTTCCAGTTTTAATTTTGCCTTCTCAGCATCCAGCTAAAATGGAAGTGAAAAACCAAACATAGTCAGAATATTTACACAGTTCCTACCTCTGGTGACTAATCTGGGTTTAGAAAGCAACAAGCACGTGCTCATTCACTATCAAGAACTGCTCCTCAGCTTGGAGGGTTTTTGTTGTCAGCAGCATCCAAACATTTTAGACTACACCATCAAATTTTCCCCACCACAGATGACCAGGGACACTTATCAAACTTTAATTGAAAACACCACATCTACCAAACTTATCACAGGGAGCTCTGCTCCTGCAGCTTTTCATCTTGCAAACCACAGTTTGGAGATCACTGGTTAATGATGGTACAATCTCCCAGCTGAGTATTATTTTGGGTTATTTACAATTGAAAACAAAAATATACTTGACAACCTTTGAAGAGTTGAGGGTATTTGCTACTTTTCATTATGGGCTTGGTCACTTGGAAACTTTGGCCTCTGGATATGATATTTAAGATGGTGTCGTTAAAGATGCATCTACCAACTGCAAGTTGTTCATTAAATTTCACTTGAAATGTATTTCTTGGACTGAGTATAGAATAAAAAAACCCTTTCCTAACATAAAATCTAAATGTATCGTACTAGGTCACACTTGCTGTAACAACACATTTACTCCCCAAACTCATCTTTCCGACCTTTAGATGACTCTCCTTCTGTCACCACGAACAGTTGCCTGCTACTAGTGCTGTGGGAATAAATGATTTTTCAGCTCACATGTAGTTCCAAAAAATGAAAAACACCATTTCATCTTCTGTGAATCTAAACACAGCCTACCCAGGGGACAACAAGAGCAGCACTGCTTGGGAAGAAGTGAAGTAATTGGCTTAGACTAACACTCTTTGTTATGAGGCATTTGCCAAGGAAGGAGGATTCAGGAGAAACCTGAACCTGTCCCCCACACCTGAGAGGAGCAGCTTCTCACTGAGCTACATGGAACCTTTCCTGTTGGAGCTGTGTCACTTTGGTACATCGTTTTGCAACCATGTTCCTCGGTAGCCACCCCCCTCAACAGCTTGTATTTGTTGCTGCTGGTGCTAAGGACACTTCATGGTATTAGAGAAGGTGAGACAGCTTCAGCAGAGAAAAAAAAGCCACCAGCTCAGCTTCCTCTACAGCCCAGTGATATGGAAATACCCAGACTCCAAGTGGATTTTTTCATGACCTGCCTAAGCTGCCCTGGTTACTACTGAGTTTCCATTCCTCCTATACTTCTCACCCCCATTTTGTGACTGACTACCAATTTCTTTTCTGAACCTTGCTGGAGAACTACACTACAGGGGGGGTGTTTATGTCTTTAAGTGAAGACTCACTGAGGTATTTCTGATCACTTCCTTCACCTAGATGAAACTCAAGCTACAGTGCATATGAACATTGTTTTGAAAGGCAGCAGCTTGTTCCTTTCCTTTTCAGACTTAGGAAAACCTTGTTTCGCGTTAGCTCTGCTCGTATGGTATGATGAGCTGCCATTAGGACCTGTTATTCTAGTTATGTGGAAATATTTTAACCAAATAGAAAGACTTTGTAATGCTTCTCAAAGCCAGCCAGATTCTGGATCAGTCCAATACCCTTCATCACAAGTATCTTCTCCTGGAAGTACTGCAGATCCATTTCAGGCTTTGTGATCTGCTCTATCCCAGAAGACTGTGATTATTCTTGGTACTGAGCAAAATGTATTTTGAAATGTACCTACTTTGAAGACTCAAACAGATTTCACACTAAAAAGGAGGTGGGATGGGAGCTGGGGGAGGAACAGGAGCACAGGGCTAATACAACTGTATTAACTGGGTTGAAAGGCTGATGATGGATGCAGCAGTTTCTCTGTAGTGGGAAGCTTTGTGTGATAGTTCTTCCTTCTTCTTCAGACACCATGAGCTGCCATCCTCCACTCTGGGGCTGACAAACACTTGGATCAGTGCAGCAGAGATCCTGCTCTACAGAACAACAGATGCCAACTTCTATATGGCAGAGCTCAGGAAAATTTTCACCCTTTCACTGAAAAGATCTGTTTGCTCATTCTGGAGACACAAATAACTTCACACTGCCGTGGGAAGATCAGTAAGTGGGAGGAGAGGGTACGGACTCTAGTGGGGAAGCGCATGAAACCCTCTCTAATTGTTAGTGCATGACTGTTTTTTATAAACAAGTTGCTTAATGTTGAGCCTCGTTATTCACAGGCATAACGACTGATGTCATGGCAATACAAAACAACCTTTTGTTAAACAATTGGAAAAATTTGCCTACGAGGGAGAAAGATAACTCAGTTCTTTCACAGATTTATTGTGTCCCGAGAAGACTCATTTATTCTGAGTTATAATCCTTCGGAATGAAAAGAAATGGCTAAGTGGTGAACAGAACAGATGCAAAATTTAATAAAGGCTTTTAATGATTGTTTGCCGGTCCAAGCAGCAATGTTTACTGCCTGTTAAGGATTTCCTCCTTTCCAAAAAACTTGATTTCATTCTGTGCTCGTGGTTCAATCCTGACCTCTGCTCAAAACAAGTGAATACTTGAACCAAATGTGCACCAACTTCTTGGACAAAGACCAAGAAACAAGCTTAGCTTTTCAACATGGTGCAGTGCAGCATTTTACAGACTTGTGGGTTCTTAGAGCCTTTACAACAAAAAGAGATTAGCTGTGGCCCGAGACCTGTAGCTCCTGCCCATACTAATGAAGGCTCTTTCTTGGTTTGCCAGTAGAGAGGGCCATCAAATTACACAGAACCCTTATATACCAGTCCCACATTACCACTTAAAGTCAACTCAGGTGTGACCTACCAACCCTTTTCACCTTCTATACCCTCTCCCAACCTCCTCCAGCGACTTTTCTGCCTGTGGCTACCATTCATCTAGAACGATGGACCAGAACCCAACTTTGTGCAAAGATAATGGTTCATCAACAAATAAAACCCATTCCAGGAGCTGACATAGTGTACCCATTTTAGCAAGGAGCTCCACCCACACCAGGCAGCCCTGTTGAGAAGGCAATGTCACCATTGCATAGTGACTTCTGATCTAGGACCCTTCTCTTTTTCCAAATTTTGAAGGATCATGTGTCCTTTGGCTACTGCCATGTAACTTTAGTGAGATCACCGCTTTCGTGTGATAGCAAAGGGTACACCTGCATTTCTCCAGTTGGTTTTTTCCACAGAATCATAGAAACCTTTCTCAAAGGCCCGAGACAGCACTGAAATAGCACCGACTGGATCAGGATGGACTAGGGTGGTGTAGCTTTAAATGAAGATCACAAAGAAAGACAGTAACCTTCAGTTTTTATGAAGCTCTTCTAGGTCCAGAAGATGGGTGTGGACAGGGGATGCCTGTAATGCTTTGTGGCTAGGGGACAGAGAGGTCACCAGCAGAGGAGCTGGAGGTCATACGAAGGCTCAAGGCACGTTCAAAGACAGGTATGATCTGTTAACAATTGTCCTCGGTGCCACCATCACCACTAAAACTTTCTGCTTCCCAACTGTAGATAGAATCACAGTTTTTTGCCCATATTTAACACTAGGGATCAGAGACTGGAGTCAGTCGTGTCATTTCTATTATTGCTCTAAACCCTTAACAAGGATTAAGGGTTATTGCTTAAACGAGCCTTATTTTGCTGCCTTACGCTCCACCTGCTGCTGTGTAAAGCCACCCAGCCACCTCCGGCAGCTCTGCACAGCGGTTCCAGCCTGGGAGTGCCATGTCTTGATGCTGACAATTGATGTTTTGGTTAAACAATTGCAATGAATTTCAGGCTGGGCACTGGAGCTTGTACCTTTACCTTCACAAAGCAGAAGATAGCTGCTGCCTAAGATTCCAGAAAGCACTGGAATCTTAACAGCTTACAAATTAAGTCTTCAAGTTTTTGCCACATCTGAAAGACTTTTTTTTTTTTTTTCTTACTCATAAAAAGGTTATATAAATAGATCAATAAGATTTGTACAGCCCAACTGAAAACCCGGCTCAAATCAGGAATTTTCCCAACTGCAGTAGGCTTTGGATTAGGTTTATAAATCTCTAAAGGGTTTTTGAGGAACTTTTTCTGTGGGAAAGCCTTAGTATCCGTATCTGATTCAGCTGAAAGGTAAAAATCACATATTACTATGCAGCTCTGAGTCAGATACATATGACTATCCTCACACAACTTATTTATTCCAGCAAAGGTCCCAACCTTAAGTGACATTAAAAAAAAATAAAGGTTCTGCTGACGTTTGGTTTTATGGAGAAAAAAGAAGTCATGTGAGAATGATTGCCGTCTTCCTCCCCTATTAATACTTGATGATGTAGCACACGCATTCCCGGTCGCATGAAAGAGTCCTTCAGACTTCAGAGGCTTCAAAGAGGACGTGACACACAACCCCTGAGCTTTCTACAATGAGTCGAACCCCAATTCTCACTCTGACCAGAGGTGTGTTAGAAAATACATTTTATTCTCATGGGTTTTCATAAAGGCATGTCCCACTTGGACTCTTCCACATGCTAATTAAATAATAACTGTTTAGCTCTCTGAAAACTATTCGATGAAAAGTGCCGATTTCAATCCGTTTCATTGATTACTGTTGTCTGAGGGTTCATGTATGCATGTGTATCTGACTCCAAGCTGTAGTAATAAACTCATTTCATCAGAAAATGGGTTTTAAAATTATATTTTGCACTGCAATTTCAGACTTTTCAGGTCAGCGAACACAACAATGAAAATCTAAGAGAATACACTTTTTGAATAAAGCCACTTAAAAGTTGTGTGCTTGGAATATTCAGAGGCAAATCCCCCACGATAATTGTTTCCTGAGGGATTTGTTAATTAGTTTTCTATATGCGGGATTCCAGTGTGAATGGTTTTCCTGACTGAAAAGACAGCTTTGAGGTGAAATCTGACTTCTGTCGCTCTTCATGTGCGCACACGTATCACTGGCTGGTGTTTTCACAGTGATCAGGAACTGGCTGATTATATACTGCACTTAGAAACTGTAAGCTAAGCATGATCTTTTCTCAAGGTACTTACAAGTAGTTGCCTCTTAAAACGTGCTTTAGTGACATAAATATGATTTGCAGAGACAAAGCGTTTTGCCAGCTTATGCCCAAACCATGTACAAAGCCTTATCTTGAAAAGAGTCATAAATGACTCAATCCTTCTATTCATTTTCTTTTCCATAAATAAATAAATAAATAAATCCTTTCTAAACTATTATTAGGTCAGAAATGACTACAACTTGAAAAGACAATGCGCCTTTGTTTTTAGCCTATTATATACATTTTTTTTTAGGCGCTGACATATTGCTTTAGGCATAAAGCTGCATTTTACTGGTGCCTTGTGACTGAGCAGATGTTCTGTCATTTCACAAAACAATAGCAACATAACAAATTTTAGACATAACTACCATATATATGCTTATTCCAAGCGGGTCTTCTCCTTTGAGATTACATTTATGGTTAATTTTCCCCCACATATGCTCTTAGCTCCTTTTAAAAAGCATTTGGCAGCCGCTTCTGCTTCTTCTTTTCACGTTTCTCCAGCGTTCATATATTACAGCATAAGTAAGCAAAATGAACTTATTTGTCTTCAGTTTTGCC
Organism: Ceryle rudis; assembly: GCA_033439905.1. Taxonomy (NCBI): domain Eukaryota; kingdom Metazoa; phylum Chordata; class Aves; order Coraciiformes; family Cerylidae; genus Ceryle; species Ceryle rudis. The sequence goes on along the minus strand of JAAGNO010013039.1, from coordinate 1,635 downwards.
AGAGGTTTTCTTTGGTTTGTCCTTCCTTTGTCTTTCATTTACAGAAACCCAAGGAGGCCCGATGCATTATCCCCTTCTAGTTTCTTCAGAAAGAAGTACAACTCAAGGAGCTGGTACCACTCATCCCTTAAATCTCTCTTTTTAGCTAAACAGACATCTAACCTTCTGCAGCACCTCACACCCCCAGAAGGTTTCCTTCTGCTGTATTTGTTCAGATCCTTACACAATAACCTTTGCATAACACCTCTTGCTTTACAAGTCACCTGTGAAGTATTAGAATAATTTGACGGCACAGCTATACATAATTTATGCAACACGGTTAAGGGCTGACAATGGCTTTAGAATTTTCTTCACGTCTCTCCCGACTAGACCTCTTCCAACTAGGGAATTGGACCGATATTGGTAGATTCCTCTGGTTTATGATTTTCTCTCTAGCATAGGTAATTCACATTTACTTACATTGATATTTGTATTTCTTGTCCATGCCAATGCTCCTGGAATGTATATAGATATATGTATAAACTGAAGGTGGAAGGCTCTCTTCAAGCACAAGTCTTGGGCTACGTGTGTCCACAAAGCGAGGACTGGCACCTTCCTTTCCCTCTCTGCCCCAGTGTATCTCCACTCGAGCTACACACAGCAGTTTGGGAGTTCTTTTTTTCCATTTTTGGTATTGATTTTTACTTTTTTCCAGTTCATTTTGGTTTGTTCTACCACCTGGTTTCTCAATTTGTCTGGAAGCACTTTCATAGCTGAAATTAGCACGTGCCCACAACAACCATGCCAGGTCTGTAACTGCACACACACCTCTCCTATATTTGTTTGAGATGTTGCAGCTCCCCAAGGAGCCGTCTTTGGTAAGAATTCGACAAGTTTCTCATTAAGGTTATCTTGCAAAGGTGATGCAGACCATACACTCAAACGGTAAGTGCAACTCTGCGTGCTTTCTGACTTTATCCGTCTTTTCCAAGCCAAAAAGTTAATGGGATTGGTGTTTTGATTTGGGATTTTTATCCCCATTAAATCACTAAATTACTCCTTTCTGAAACAGCATCTGTATTCCTGCAATGGATATAGCTTCTTATGGTTTCTGTGGAAGTTTCTTGCAAGCATTCCTTTCTTTCTACATATAACTTTTCCTCCTAATTTTATAGCCCTAACTTCTCTCCAGACAATTTCCAATCCCCTGTCCCTGAGGACATAAGGCTGTATTTGCATCAGTCTGTCTTTACCTTTGATTACCTTTTGTTCTCCTGGTTTATGCAGATTGACTCATTACCCTCTTCCTTGTATTTTGATTGCCAGGTGACAGACTAGATTTTTAAGTATCTACACTTTCATTTATCTTTGAATACTTTTCATATCCACTTTGTGTCCTTCCTCTAAACTGGCTGTTTCCCTCTGATTTCCCAGATCACAGAATCAAAGAATATCTTTGGTTGGAAGAGACCTTCAAGATCATCTAGTCCAACCTTTCACCCAACACTGCAGGCTCACCACTGTCAACCATGTCCCTCAGCACCAAGTCCACAGGCCACTTAAATGCCTCAGGGATGGTGACTCCACCACTGCCCTGGGCAGACCATTCCAATGGTTGATAACCCTTTTGGTGAAGAAATGTTTCCTAATATCCAG
>JAAGNO010013038.1:0-14432 GCA_033439905.1 Ceryle rudis | reverse complement strand
CTGGTTGTGCAGTAGGTAATACTTGAGCTCTCTAACATGAGAAGATGTCCCCTCTCTGATTTTTACATGCATGTTACATACAGAAATTAAACTTTCCTGGTTCGGAAGTAAACATGAAAATAAATTAAACTTAAAATGGAGGGAATAAAAAACCAAGGGAACTGAAATATGGTTTTGTCTTCTGCAAAATCAAAAGTTTAAAAGAAGCAGTATTTCAGTACCTTCTTCATACACAAATCTTCCTTCCTAGAGATTTTTAATTGAGTGGTCATGTATCCAGATTGATACATTTTACATGCATTTTACAATATATCTTCAACAGCTTTTAAATACATATTTTTTTTTTTGAGATGAAATTAATTTTATCTCATATTAATTGCTTTCTATTTTACTATATTATATTTTTGTTGGCTTTATGATAAGTAAGTAAATGTTTATTAATTGTTCGATTGCTTTTTTGTCTGACTGACCTTGTATCATTTGCAAAAAGTCCCTGTAATTCTCCTCAAAATCTTTACGTGTGTTGGAGAGCCTTCAGTTGGTCTCCAAAACAGATAAATTTTTCTACATGCTGTGTGAGCAATGAGTTGTGAGGGAGAAAAGGAGTGCTGAAAATCTATCCTTCTTGGCCTGTATTCAAATGGCAGCTCTCTTTTTTGACCATACATTTTTCAAAGAAATAAGTGCTGTCCCGTTTTCAAGGTTCCAAGTGCTGAGAACCTTAAACCAGGCTCAGACATCTAAGTGCTTTAAAAGGTTTTGAAAATTTGAACTTAAGGTCCTCTACCTTATGGCATACCATGCAAGTATTAATAACAGATTTATAGATTTCTGTACCTACTACCTTAGCTTTTTCTCAATATTATCTATGATTTTCTTACCCATCATTGGGTTGAGGGAGGTGTTATTACTGATGGCACATTTATAGTTTTGAGCTTAGCATCTAAATAAAAGTTGAATAAGAAGCTGAAACATCACCTACAGATTGAACTAAATAGTCTCACATAAAATAACCCACAGAATATAATAAACATTTAATTTTTAAGACAAAAATAATAGACGTACTGGAACATCTGAGTATGTGAAAAAGTACTATTTTTTTTCACTAATGTAAACTTAAAGCCTACTTATATGAGCACCTATTCTGGCTGTGGTTTCCAGTTTAATGAGTTTAGGGAGGTTTGTATCTCTGAACTGAGAGTAGCTCTATCATTTTGACATTTAATTTTGTTTGTATTTTTAAATGTCTTATTAAAAAAGAGAATCATTTAGCATCTTTCATGTTATCTACTAACATATGTCTCTGTTAGCCATTGTTAAATATATACACAATGCATTAAAACTCAGATTATTTTTTTTCTTAAATCACAAATTGATTTAATTAATAATGCAAAGTTCTTACCATAACAATTTCTCCTTGGAGATTTAATGAGTTCTCACATGTAGACCAAATTTACCAAGGGATCTGTCTTTTTCATTCATGAATATGAGGGAATATGTAACTTTTTTTTTTTTTTTTTCACTTGTACCTATTTAAAACCCTTCTTTTTTGCTTCCAAATGTTTCCTTATAGCCATTCCAGCAATTAAAAATATAATTGTGTATATTGATGCATTATTAAAAACAAAACAAAGTTTTAAAAATAAAAGTTATTCAACTTCTGGTCAAAAAGACTTAGAGAAAAAAAACAAGGGAACAATATTAATTTTACATTAATCCAATCCTACTTTTATATTAGCCCAATGCTTTGAAAATTAATATATATCTACTATATGTATTATATAATAAGCTCTTATATCAGTTCAGTGTCCAACAGATAATTATCTGTTCCTAAATAGCATAAAACCACAACACAGTGTTGGAGAATATGAATTTGTTAGTCCAAAGAAATCCATGTGAAGTATTCCCAGCAAATATATAGCCAAGTAATATTTTCAATTTCTTTTTAATATAATCTGGGAAATTTTGTTTAATTTTCTAGGTTTACTTTGTTGCATATTGTGGTGGGTTGACCCTGGCTGGACACCAGGTGTCTGCTAAAGCTGCTTTATCCCTCTCCTCCTCATCTGGACACAGGAGACAAATATAACAAGGTGCTTGTGGATTTTGATAAGGACAGGGAGAGATCACTCAGCAATTACTGTCTAGGTAAAATAGACACAGGTTGGGGAAAACAATTTAAGTTATTAACCAATCAAATCAAAGTAGGATAATGAGAAAACAAACCCAAATCTTAAAATACCTTCCCCCTACCCCTCCCTTCTTCCTGGGCTCAAATTCACTATCAGTTTTCTCAACCTCCTTCCCACTCAGCAGCACTAAGGGATGGGGAATGGGAGTTGTGATCAGTTCATCACACTTTGTCTCTACCAGGCCTTTCTTCTCATGGGAAGGACTCCACACACTCTTCCTCTGTTCCAACATGGGATCCCCCACACAGGATACAGTCCTCCATAAACTTCACGAACTGCTCCAGCATGGGTCCTTTCCATTGGGTACAGCTCTACAGGTATATACTTCTCCAAGTCCTGCTAGCAAACTTTCTCCAGCGTGGGTTCTTCTCTCTCCAGTGGGTCCACAGGTACTACAAGAAAATGTCCTCCAGTTTGGGCTTCCCAAGAGGTCAGAGCCTCCTTCGAGCATCCACCTGCTCCAGCAGGCAGTCCTTCACAGTCTGCAGGTGCATATCTGCTCCACCATTAATCTCCACAGACTGCAGGGGAATTTCTGCTCTGGCATCTGAAGCACCCTTTCCCCCTCCTTCTTCACTCACCTTTGTGTCTGCAGAGTTGCTTCTCTCACATATTCTTACTCTTCCCTTCCAGCTCTATTGAACAGTAACTTTTTTTCCCCTTGTTAAATATGTTATCACAGAGGTCCTACCACTATCACCTATGCGCTCAGCATTGGCCTGTGTGGGTCTGTCTTGGAGCTGACCGTCATTGGCTCTGTTGGACATAAGGGAAGCTTCTAGGAGCTTCTTACAGAAGCTACTCCTGTAGCTGCCCCACTACCAAAGCTCTTTCACACTAATCCAATACATATATTTAGTATATTATTTAGCATATTTAGCATGTTCCGTATGTCATTCAATCAACAGAGGTCATTGCTTATGAAAGATAATGAATTATAAAGTAATTTTATTAAAAAAAGATACTCAAACTTTATACATTCAATGTGTTCATTGCAGATAAATCTGTTACCTTAAATGAAATTCTTGTTATATGTGTATATTTGTTCAACAGTTTATGCAAGACTTTTGTACTGGTAGGTGTTTGGCATAGTATTTGACAGGTCAGTTTCTTAAATGCACTTGCTACATTCTACTGCTACGTCCATATTTCAGCAACCCTGATATTCAAGCTTCTCTTTGATGTTTCTGAATATATAATTAAAGGCATGCATTTGACATCCCATTTCAAGAATTGTGGCCTAACACAAGTGTTTAAAAATTTCTATTTCTGATTTGCTATATGTGATTGTTTAATTCCAGCATTTAACATGTCTTCTTTTGATAGAATTCTGTCTCTGAAAACACTTGACTGAAAGAAATTTGGAAAAATTAATTTTTGCTATTTTTATATTTTCAATGTATTGCATTCCCATTATGTGATATCCCTCATCTCTATAAAATTTTTCTTTCCTTATGAGCTGATGTGCTCTCTTTAAAGCTTACCTTGAAAGTTTCTTTGTCTCTTTCCCATCTTTTGTCTTTTTTTTTTCTTCTCTGTATCACCTTATTGTCTTATACTTACTTTCTATTATAACTAAATAATGTTTTCATGTAGATGTATTACTCCAGGAATACATCTAGTAAAGGACAAAGTATATGCTTATCTGAGTGCCTTGCTTATAAGGTTGCTAAGGGTCAGTGGCTATTCCCATGTTTATTGTTGCCTTGTCATGTAACGGATGGCCATTATACGCTATGAATGAAACCCACACATATTACAGTGTCAGGGAACATGTACTATTCATTTGTCAACCCCAGGAATGTTACAGAGGAGCTTAAATTTAGCAGAAGAGTCCTACCTAGATTATATAATGTACATTCTGGATCACATGCAATATGCTTTTTATGTAAGCATATTAATTTAATTTCAGTTAAATTTAAAAACTTGTGGAGTTCAGTCCTGTGTACCAGGACACATGGTTTTCTAAATTTGTCTGTTTTCAAAATCAATGTGTTTACCTCAGCATACGTAATACTTACATGTGGTTTTTACTAATATGAAATAAACTGGAATGCTTATATCATTCTCATCAAAAATCTGTTTTCTTGGGCTGCTCCAAAGAAAAAACAACTGATACTCTAGTAGGCATAATAAGCTAACTGAAGTGGTACCTTCATTTTATTCATCCAGTGATTTGGAGCCAATTCTTTCCACACAAAGGATTATATCAGATGCATATTTAAAAGCATACAGCATTCAGTGCTTTTGTTCAGACATGAAAGATGTCAATGTTTTGTTATAAATCATCCAGAGAAAGTTACAATGTTTTCACTCTTTCTGAATCAGCTTACTCACTGGAGCCTCTTGCAGCATTTCACATCAATGTGGTGGAAGCACCACCACAGACAGAGGATTCCTTTTCCCCTTTTGCACTCTCAGCTGTCCATAAACAGATGTTGTTTGGATGGATGGGCTGGCAAGCATAGTGACAAGCACTCTTGCCTAGGATCCCTGGTGCTGCTTCCCTAGAAACAATAAAAATAACCAGAAATGAGCTATGTCTTGTGGGAGAAGGTTACTCAGGATTATCTCAACATCTGATGTAATAACCAGCTGTGGTTTCCTCTGTAAGTTTTAAATGCTGTGGTGTTTGTTTTAGTCCCCTTACATGTTAAACACATGAATGTTTTGTTTGGATAGTCTTCTTTGATTTGCAAATGTTCTTTCTTTCCTTTTAAGGTTTGGGTTCTTGATTCAAGCTTTTAGTTGCAGAAAAATCATTGCCTGATACTGTTCCTTCTTTACACTGACTCTGTGCTAAATTCCCAATATTCCTTATGGAAAATTAGGCCAGAGTTTGTGAAAGGTGAGTTACTATGACAACTAGTAATTTTCAAATAACCTTGAAGAAGAGCAGTAAAATGCACGTAATATAATTCTTAATTAAAAACATCCCCCCAAATTATAATTTTGGAAAATATTTAACGCTACCACTCTTTTATTTATTACTAAGTAGCTATTTAATATTTTAAGTGCTCTTTTAAGTCATCAACTTAATTTTTATTTTTCTCCTTAAGCATTAAACCAGACGTGATTATTTGCAAATGGCAGGAGAAAATGCTAAAGGACACACACAAAGAAATCTTTGCAAGATCTTAACCTTTACTCCAAGATCTTCTCTGTAAATGCAGATCTTTCTATCTCCAGAACTTGCATCAGGCTGTTAAATAACAACGTATAATGATAAATATTATGTGCAGCATCTTTCACTATGCATGCTCTGATTTTTCATAATGTGAAGAAAGCAAATAAATGGAGAAATGAGCTACAAAGTCACTTATGTTTGAGATTATTTGGTGTTCAACACTGAATAGGGTTGTGTCAGTTTTAAGCATATGAACAAGGTTCACATTAATCATTCTTGAAAATAATATTTTCTGAAAGTAAACTTTAAAAATAATTGTGTATGCTTAGTGCTGAAAGGTCATACTGAGAAGGAAGAGCAGTTATATATATATAAAACCTGTTATGTTTTTGTCATGTTCCACACAGAGGAATGAATTTCCTGTGAGCACTGCGATTAAAGGATATCCGTTTATTGAAATGAATTCTTAGACACCCTGGGACAATCAAAACTAAATTTAGGAATATTGTATTTCTTTCTGAAAGTCCATTCAGTTATTTTTTTTCCTTTTATTTTTCTTCATTTTTCTTAGGAGCCATGAATGTGAATTATGTATGATTTTCATTTACTACAGAAAAGAATAGCCATCAAATGATTCTCTTTAACAAGAAAAAAACCTTTCTCGGTGTGCGTTTTGATTTGTTTTCACATTTGTGTAGAAATGTGTCATTTCTCCTTTCTGAAATATTTATTGAAATAACTATAGAGCTATTAAAGAAAACATTCCAGAATATTTGTGTTCATTTGGGACCATTTGTAGATATATGTAAACTAGCATGAGCTAGACACTGGGTCCCAAAGTTCAGTAATTCAAAGTTCAATGATCCAAGAATCTGAAAGTTGTTCAGAGAAAGTATTAACCCATTAAATTAATTGTTAAAATCAATTACAGACAAATACAAACCAAAATCAATTCTCACTGGAAAAACAAAAAAAGCTGTTTGACTTTAGAAACTCAGTCTCCAAGGCTGTCTTCCTTCAGAATTGAAAAACAATAGCTTCACTTAAACTGGATGGAGTTAAATTGAAAATGTTATACAGAGTTTCCCCGTATTTTGGAAAAAAAAAAAACCAAACAACTTTGAGTTCTGTTAGAGTAGTCATTGAATATGTAAAGTTGAGGTTTCTGATGACATACAGAAACACATGCTTCAGGTAATAGAAAAGATGAAGAACTAAGAAAGATCTCATAAAGTAACCAAGCATTTATTATTTAAAAAAAAAAAAAAAAAAAAAAAAAATTAACACTGCTCCCATATTTGGATTAATGAGACAGCAATAAAAATTTAATTAACATATATTTAGAAAGCATCTACTGTCTCTGCAATATTGTAATCCCTATGCAACTTTAAATATTAATACTCTAAAGCATATTTCTGTTAACAAATTATAAATCATCCCTCACTTTCCAAGTTTATTTTAAACTTGGAAAATGAGTACTTTCAAATTCATAAATAGGATTGACTTTATGCATTTTAACTGCACTAATGGAAGTCATTAATAATTGTCTTCTGCATGAATAAGATAGCAAATTATTATATTATAATAACTTCAACCTCTAGTTGTTAGGCATTGGTAAATAATTTGCAAGGAAATTTCAAACCAATATAATGTATGTTTGCCTGACATTAATACAAACTAGTATTTAATCTCTTTAAAAAAATTCTATTCTTAATCAATCTTTGTGGCAAAGTAATGTAGAAAAAAATAGTATTTACTTATAAGATGTAGGTTTACTACATCTTATTTAGAAATATTAAAATTGTGTTCTTAAGGTGTATTATCACTTGTTTGTACTAGTGTCTGATATTTATCACAAGCACATCTCTGACATAAATTTACTTTTTCTGTGTTTCATGAAATTAAAAATCAGCTAACCTGAGTTCAGTACATTCTAAAATGCTCTCTTCCTTGTCTATAGGAGAAAGACACTGAAGTTGCCAAAATAATTCATTCATTCTTAGACTCAACGGGCTTTTGTTGAAAAACAAAATAAATTTATTGAGCAGTTTTGCATTTTGGTGCTTGTTGTACAGCATGGGAAGGAAGTGATGACTTGAAAAAGCTACAGCATTTGCTGTAGGAGAACTGAGAAAAACAGTCTGGGCTTTTTTTTTTTTTTCTTTTTCTTTTTCTTTTTTTTTCTGTTTTTTTTTTTTTTTTTTTTTTTTCTTTTTTCTTTTTTTGGAGAAGAAAATCCCATTTTTCTCTTCTTTATTGGCCAAATAGGACCATATCATTATGAACAACATATCATTATGAAAATCTCAAAATATTTAAAATTTATTGTCAGTACTATTGCAGAAGCTAGTACAACAACAATAATTCTTGAGGCTAAAATTAGAAAGGAAATACCACTCTAGTCAAAACACATACTTTAAAGCTTAGTCTTGAAGTGGACATAAAACCAGACTTTTTCTACAATTATTACACAATGAAATCTAAGGTTATTACAGCATATATACAAATTCCTTGAGAATAGTTGGAAAATGATCTTTGATTGAGTTTCACTGCATAGAAAGTAATTTAAAAGATAGTTTATCTCAGTAGTCTCATTCAGTGATTGATAGCAACAACACCAAGACACTGTATGATCTGCAGGAAATTTCATAATTTATTCTCCTGACAGCCTCAGTTTTAGAGAAAAAGGAATTTTAAGTGAACTGTCTAAAAATTTGGTGTAAGTATATGTATGAATGCTAGCATACATAGTGCTTTATATGTTGCACTACCTGGAACTTCATAAGCATTTTCTCTTTTCTTGTATTCTTATTTCTATATACTGTAATTGCACTTGCTGTTGCATCACATATCTTTGTTTTCTAACAGTATTTGTATCTTCTAAAGACATTTGAAAGTTAATCAGCAGAATAAATTTCTTGTATTGATATAATAGGCAAAAACATCCAAAATTCTGGAAAGTGAGTTTGCCTTTTTATGTATTGTATTTCCAGATTCTAATGGTGTAAAAATGACAGGGCATGAGTGCTATTTGGTCGACTGAAGTTTATCCATTTTGATACATCTTTTTCTTCTAATTCCTACTTGATTGCATTGCTGCTTTTCCCTCAAGAAACTTTCACTTTTGACTGTCCAAAAGAATGTTAGCCAACTGCATTTAGAAGTGCTTCCTGACACTTACTCTGGATTAGTTCTTTTTATGTTTCACATTTGTATTATCTGTTCTCTATCAGATTTTTACATATTTTAAACTGTGCTGTTTAATATTTTGGTACTTCTTAAATTCTGTCTCAATCAACTTACAGTTCTAAGTGGTATGCAGATTAGACTCTTATGCTTATTGCTACTGCTTCTACCAGCTAAATTAAAAGTTACCTTTCATGTTCAGAATTTTTTATTCTTGCTCTTTAAATATTTTTTTCTGCTTATCTCTTTTAATATTTTTTATGATTATGAGTACATTAAGTGATGGGACTAAACAGCTTGCAGTCAGGATTTTTACTATTGGCTTCCTTGAGATCAGAAGGCATCCTTAAATGGGAGAGGAAAAGGAAGAAAATAACCAGGAACATTCTGTCTCGTCAGGAGAAAAGGCTTCTTGAGATTTTCTAGAAATAATAAATCTTTAGTAGTGGCTTAGTAATTGTCTTTTGCTCCAAGATGGTTTATGGAATCTATAATCTCTGCTGATACTGATTTCTCAGAAATATATGCATCATGATTGTTTTTATTTGTTTGCTGGGTTTTTTTTTTTAATGAGACAACACTTGCCATAGCAAGTTTCAAAACATATTGGCAAAGTATGGAGATGGGCTTACCAGTATAATGAGAAAACACAGCTCTTTGCTAAAATAGAAATGACCTTTGCAAAATTTGTTAAGCTGACATTTACAAGGTCATCTATACTACTCCACAGTATTTTCAGTCTGAAGCCTTAATGTGAAAGCATTCAATTCAATTCTTATTCATAATTTTACCATAGAAAAATGTGAACTAGCAAGTTAGCCAATACTTAGACTACCAAAGTAGAGTGGTGAGAAGAGAGGTGGCTTAGAATAATGAGAGACATCTGAAAACTTTTTTTAGTTTCTCAGCAGAACCTCTAGTTGAGTAATTGTGGACTGAGATACTTATGAAGCCTGAGATTACAGTGACAAAAGGGAGGTATTCCTGTGTGCTTTCCTTTTTAGGAGTAGAAGTTATACTAGAACTGTGCAGTTTAATAAGATCATATGTGATATGTGAATTGAGTTAGATTTCAAAAATAAAATATTTAAGAACACATCTCCAAAAGTATGCAATAGATATATAGGCTGTTGAATCCTGATCTCTGACACTTCTAGTACTGGCAATATATTAGATGTCCTTATACCTTCCAGAATTCTATGTTTTCTAGAATTCAAAATCTTTTCCCCTGTTTTGCCACAGTTTATATTCTCAAATCAGTTCTGCATTTTGGTATCACCTGGGCTGTGCTGCATCCTCCCTAATCTCATAAGAACAGAAGATAGATGTGTGTTTCAGCCATCTGTACATTTTTTAGCAAAATCCCTCATCCAAAATATATTGTACAGCCAATTAGTATATATTTAACTCTTAATACCAACAAATATCTGGAGTCTCTTCAACAAATGTGTGGAGTCTTCTTCTTTGGAGACATTCAAAACCCACCTGGACATGTTCCTGTGTGACCTAATCTAAGTGATCCTGCCCTGGAAGGGGGATTGGACTAGATGTTCTTTTGAGGTTCCTTCCAACCTCAGCCTGTTGGCCCAGCCTGTCCAGGTCCCTCTGCAGCATCTTCCTACCCTCTGGCAGATTGACACTCCCCCCCAACTTTGTGTCATCCACAAATGTAGTAACGGTAGACTCAATGCTGTCATCCAGGTCATCAATCAAGATGTTGAACAGGACTGGGCCCAGTACTGATCCCTGGGGGACACCACTAGTCACTGGACACCAACTGGATGTGGCACCATTCACCACTACTCTCTGTGCTCTGGCTTATCCAGCCAGTTTTTAACCCAGTGAAGGGTGCACCCATCCAAGTCATGGGCTGCCAGCTTTTGCAGGAGGATGCTGTGGAAGACTGTGTCAAAGGCTTTGCTGAAGTCTAGGTAGACCACATCCACACCCTTCCCCTTGTCTATCAGACACATCACCCAGTCATAGAAGGAGATGAGATTGGTCAGGCAGGACCTTCCTTTCCTAAACCCATGCTGGCTGGGCCTGATCCCCTGGTTGTCTTGTACATGCCGATTGATGGCACTCAGGATGATCTGCTCCATAACCTTGCCAGGCACCGAGGTCAGGCTGACAGGCCTATAGTTTTCTGGATCCTCCTTCTGGTCCTTCTTATGGATGGGCGTCACATTGGCCAACCTTCAGTAATCTGGTACCGCCCCTGTTAGCCAGGACCAATGATAAGTGATGGAGAATGCCTTCACCAATTCTTCTGCCAGCTCCTTCAGCACCCTAGGATGAATCCCATCTGGACCCATAGACTTGTTAGGATCTAAGTGGCATAGTGGGTCACTTACTACTTCCTCCTGGATTTTAGGAGGGATATTCTGCTCCCCATCCCTGCCTACCAACTCAGGCTCAGTTGCCCAGAGGATAGTCAATCTTTTTGTTAAACAATGAGGCAAAGAAGGTAGTAAGTAACTCAGCCTTTTCCTTGTCTTCCATTACTGTGTTTCCCCCTTCATCCAGTAAGGAATAGAGATTTTGCCTGACCCTCCTTTTGTTATTAATGTATTTAAAAAAACACTTATTATCCTTGACAGAATTGGTCAGATTAAGTTCTAACTGAGCATCTCTAATTCTCTTTCTACATGACCTTGCAATATCCTTAAATGCTTCCTGGTTCACCTGACCCTTTTTCCAAAGTTGATACATTGTTTGATACATTTTTTTTTCCTGAGTTCTCACAAAAGCTACTTGCTCAAACAGGCCAGTCTTCTACCTTGCTGGCTTATTTTTCAGCACAAAGGGGCAGTCTGCTCCTGTGTCTTCATAATTTCATTCTTAAAGTAAGCCCAGCCTTCTCAGACCCCTTTGCTTTTGAGGCCTGCATCCCAAGGGACTCTCTGAACCAGCTTCTTGCATAGACCAAAGTCAACCCTCCAGAAGCCCAAGGTAGAGGTTTTACTGGTGGTCTTCCTAACTTCACCGGATATTGAAAATTCTGTCATATCATGGTCACTGTGCCCCAGACAACCTCTGACCACCACATCTTCCATCAGCCCTTCCCTGTTTGTAAAGAGTAGGTTTATCAGGCCACTACCCCTCATAGGCTTGCTTACCAGCTGCAACAAGAAGTTGTTATCCACACATTCCAGAAAACTCCTGGACTGCCCAGTTTGAAATAGTGTTTGAAATACTCATAACCATTTTTTTTTTTTTTTTACTGTACACAGTTATAACCTTTGTAACCCAGTCTAAAATCATCATGGTTTCCTATGGTCATTGGAAACCTATTCCAGCAGTGCCTATTCCATTAGTGCACAACTAATCTCTCTGCAACTGCTGTTGGTATTTACAGTTTTCAGAAAACCTGAGCATCACAAGATGGTATGAACTTCCATAGGTCATAGGTGAAATACGTTATGATGGACTGGAATAATGACTATTTAATACAGTCTTATATATATATATATTCTCATAAATCTTAAACATACTAAACATCAAACAGCTTAAATTCATAAAGTTTTCAGTCTCGGTAAATGATATTGATATGATGTTGGCCATGATGGTTGCCTGCTCTTTTATCCTTTTCCTAGATTTGTAGGGGAAAGTGTGATTGCTTTAGTGCTGTAATATTTTACCTTTGTCAAAATTAGACAATGATTCACTATAGAGCAAAATCACATGATATCATGTGACAAAAGAGATGCACATTCTATAATTCAATAGTCAATAGTTGGTGTCAAAATAGTGTTGATTCCATATGTGCTTTTGAATATCCTTTGTAAGGAATGAACATTCTATGGCTTGCAGGAGCAGATTTAATCTTGAGAAATTACACTGAAAATTGTTGGGTTTGTGTCTCCCTCGGAAGTTACATCATGGATAGAAATGACTAGTGATTTTCCATGCTATCTAATTGATTTTTCTTTTTGTTCATGCAAAGATCACCTTGTGATCATAAAGTACTAAGTAGATTTAGACATTTTTGTATCTAATGTGGCATCAATCATTTTATACTAGACTGATCTGGAATGAAGCCATGTTAATCACAGTGACATGAGAATTTTAAAGGAAAACCTATCTGCTGCAGCTAAAAGCCTCCAATATCAATATATTTCATTCTTAGCTAATGTCTGTCTCGGAATAGCAGAAGTACCCATTGTGATGATGACTTTCATTTTATAGATACTTGTAACACAGCTACTGGGCACTGAGATTTTCTATCAGATCTATATCATATCATTCATCAAATAGCCTTCAGATTATAATAACTTGCAATTTCTACCTAGTGGTACCGGACTCTCAGCCTGGAGAAGAGAAGGCTCCGGGGGGACATTATAGTGACCTTCCAGTACCTCAAATGGGCCTATAAGAGAGCAGGGGAAGGTTTATTCACAAGGATTTGTAGTGACAGGACAAGGGTTAATGGCTTTAAGCTAGAAAAGGGTAGATTTAGGTTAGACATTAGGAAAAGTTCTTTAATATGAGGGTGATAGGTCACTGGAATAGGCTACCCAGTGAGGTGGTGGAGGCTCCATCCCTGGAGACATTCAAGGCCAGGCCTGATGAGTCTCTGAGCAGCCTGATCTAGTTGGAGTTGCAGAGTTCTTATTGCAGGGGAGTTGGACTAGATGACTTTTAGAAGTCACTTCCAACCCAATACATTCTGTGATCCTATGATTGTATGGCTTTAATGGACAGTTCAGATATTGATCCAGCAAGGCAATGAATATCATAGGCACTAGGTCCTTTATGCTGAATCTTTTCTACTCTGATCGGGTCATTGATCAGTACTATTCTGAACATAAGTCATTGGAATCAGTGTTTCATTTTTCAAATCTGCAACTTATCTCAGAAGCTGTGTGAGACAATGTTCAGATCATGAGTGTATGTAATCATTGGGTACAATGGGCCTGACTTCCATGTCTTAATTATGCAAAGATAAGTTCACCTGAATGGGACAGAATTAGATAATTAACATTATCTGAAAAGCATGTGAAGATTATAAGTTTTAAATATTGATTAAATTGAGAAGTTATAGAGAATGAGATGGATACCTGGCCTAAATGAATGGAAACATCCCCCTCACCACCCTTATTTCCACTGATTATCTGAAACAGAGACACCACAGTGCTAAAAATGAGGAAAGCAATAAACACTTGGTTTCTGATCACATATTTTTTTATGCACACTTAACATGAAGTTGGTACTTCAAATCGAAGTTTACAGAAGTATATATGTGATTGATGTTAAATATGTATTTTATGGCACTGATACCATAAACAATATATAAAATGCAAAAATCCTATTTTGAACTCAGAAACTATAAAAATGAAGTAAAAAAAATGCAGTTATGACATTATTTTCTGTCTCAGTAAGGAAAAAGACTAGAAGTAACTCCTCAGAAATCTTCTCCTGTATATAGGTATTCTATGGAGAACAAAAAGAAATATTTGATTCTTTAATTGAATGATCTGTGCAGAATATTGTAATTACTCTTTGTTAATGTCTTCTGACCATATGAAGAGTCAAAAACATGGCAGAGGTCAATCTCCATCACCTTTATTTCCATTAAGAGAGTAACAGCTGAGGGAAAAATAAACTGACAGTGACCGCTGGTGCCTGAATAATTGAATAACTCAGTTTGGCAATTATCAGTGAGCTTTGGCTAAGCTATCATTTTATTGCCATGTTCCTAAGTGCTATCACAGATTCGTCTTCTGACAGCCTGCTATTTTACATGATATCTGTTTCAAGGCAACCATTTCTGTGTTTGCTGGAAAATTTTTAATTTAGTGACCTAGTTCTCCTTCAGTTAATATAACATAAATACTATATATGTCCCATAGTTGACTATTATTAATAATATATATGTATTTTGTAATTATATATATAACACTGGTTATACTGCTTCTGTATGCTAA